>JAXQQM020074524.1:0-118201 GCA_034641835.2 Pinus albicaulis | reverse complement strand
GACAAAGCTCTTATATTTGTTGGAGTATCCCTAGGCATGATTGTGATCACCTATCTCCAAGCATTTTTCTTTATTCCTCTAATCACCTATATCCAAGCATTTTTCTATAATCCTCCATAAACTTTCTCGACATATAAGGTTCTAGAGAGAGTTTTAGGACTATGAGGACCATGTAGATACCATAGAGACCTTGAAAGCGTTGTGGCTAGAGGATATCATATAGCTTCCAGAGATCGACCACCTCTTCTCAATGTTTGCATAGTATGTCATCCAGCCACCTATTTGGCTCCTCTACCCAACATTCTATTTTAAGCTTCCTACATTTAGCTTTGGATATTAGGAGAGATTGTCCCAAAGGACCATGATCTACTTTTGACATTTGTAATATAGCTCTTGAAGCCAAATGTTTTATACATCACTCTCCTGGAGTGACCCTCCATTTTTAGAGATTGTTCTGCATGATTGAGATTAGGTTAGATTCATGCTTTACCTTTTCTTTATATAGGAGCTTCTTCCGTGTTCCGACTATATACAAACATATTTGTATTGATACAGTCCCATTGATCTATTTTTGTGGTCCTTCATTAGAATACTCATTCAAACTTCTGTATAGAATATTGCTCATCGTTTAATTTTTTGTACTTATATTTCACAAGTCTAGGTTAAATTTTCTAATTGGCATAAATTGAGAGACCTATGGGATGGTAATAATATCCTATATGGTGCCTTTAATGCTGGTGTTTCTCTTGGTACCAAATAAATAGAAAAGTTCACACTAGCATCAAATGCATTAATTGGTACTTTCTAAGGTCCCTCCTCCTACATATTGGCTTGGACTGGTAAGTGATGAATTTAATAATGGGTTGTATTACCTCTGCAATTTTTGTCGCGTTTCTTAACAAATCACCATTGAATTTCTTTACAGCTTCTCATGGTTTGCACCAGGGATGTCCATTGTCCCTTTTTTTATTCCTTATAGTCATTGAAGAATTGAGTAGAATGATTAATAAAACCAAAGATGATAGTGTCATTTAAGGTATAAGGATATCCAAACCCATTTTTATCACCCAATTGATTTTTTTTTATACGATGTTCCAACTTTTTATGATGGATCAATCTTAGAATCGAAGGATTATAATGATATATTCACTTCCTTTTGTGTTGCTACTGGAATGTTATTTATCGCAACTAAATCCTTTTCTTCCAACACAATACCCCTGTCGATATTTATGACACCATTTCCTCCTTCCTTCAATACAAGGTGGCTTGACTGGTACGTGGTCTCACCTATCTTAGTGTTCATCTCAAGCGAATTTATTATTTAGTGGAGGATTTGATGTGGCTTCTCAAGTGTATTCATCAACATATTATCAATTGGTGCTACTAGTGGTTTCCTATTCGTGGGCAGATGACTATAGTGAAATTGTTCCTATAAAGTATTCATGTTTAATGATTCTCATTGTCTGAGGTCGGATAAAATTCTCTAAGGAAGATCATATTGTCTATGTTTAATTTTCAGAAATATTTGAAAACTCATTCATTTACTCATTAGTTTTGGTCATTCCAAACCATAATTATATGGGATCCAACATATGGAGGGGCTTTATTTATGCACTCATGTAGATCACAAAGTGGATGGAATGGAAGGCTGGTCGTGGAGAGATACTTAAATAGTCTTAAGAAAACCTAATCTACAATTTCCACATACCAATTTATTGAGAAGAAATTGAATCTCTTCTTTAGTGCCTCTGGAGGGGCTTTCCTCTAATATTTTATACGAAGGATTAGTTGGCAAGAAAATTTTATGGGTTATTTAATTGATCTATCAGACTATTGACTAATAACATTTCTCCTAAGGGATGGAGAAATAGGGTTTATAGATAAACTTATATTTTATGGTTTCAAACCGTTCTTGTGACTTTCAAGGGGGTTTCTTGAGGTCTTCAAAAATATTTCCTTTTTCTAACTAGATGCATTTTTTCTTTCAAACACACATGGAAAAAGAATATTCCTGTGTAATTTTATTGATTTGTTAGACTATTAACTGGTAGCATTTCTCCTAAGGGATGCAGAACTAGGGTTCATATACCAACTTGTATTCTATGGTTTCAAACCCTTCTTATCTCCTTCAAGGGGGTTTATTGAGGTCTTCAATAAAACTTCCTTCTGATAATGAGATGAATTGTTTCTTTCACACATGTATGACAACATAATTTGTAAATGATATTGTAATAGATTCAGAAGATGATATTATTGGTATTGACTACACCATATTTGGAGACATCATTTGTATTGTAGGGTCTTGTACCTTTCTATTGGACCCGCTTGGTGATGTGAAGACTACTCAACTTCTAGTAAAGATTCATACTGACTCGAACAAGCCTATAGATGCTTGTTTACAAAGGGAGACCCCTCTTGGCTCCTTTAATGCAATTTATACTCACAAGTATGAAAAAATATATTGGATGGTTATATGGACGATTCTCAAATTATGTCAATAGATTAGCTTGATTGTGTGGATATTTTTCTTCCAGAATACGTTATTTGTCTTTACTGGACGCATTAATTATATGCAAGATAGTTCCTTTATTTCCCCATGGTATCTTGGTTTCTCTTGGATGTACTTTCAATGGCAGTTTTGGTGCCATTAACAAAAAGTGTGGTCCTTGGTGCTCCTCCAATTGACCAATGTACTTCACTAGTTCCATCTTTCATACTTGAGCCAAAATACCCAATTACCAAGTTCTAGTTCCCTCTTTTCAGCCAAAAGACCTAATTACCAGGTTGTGGAATGATGTTGGTACTAGTACTATATTGTTCACTAAAATAACCTTTATTGGTAATGTATTGTTCCATTTTTTTAGTCTTGGCTAGATAAATTTATTTATTTCTACTTGCACCAAGTTAGATACATATTTGTCAAGTTTTCTTGTGAGATTTCAATTATGAGATGAGGTAGCTAATGTTTGTAGATTGAGTCAACATCATGTTTCCTTGAGGAAATTTCAGTAATTGAAGTCCAATTATATTTTAATTATTGGGTTTAAAATTTTGTAATTGAAGTCCAATTATATTTTAATTATTGGATTTAAAATTTTGTAATTGAAGTCCAATTATCTTTTAATTATTGGGTTTAAAATTTTGTAATTGAAGTCCAATTATATTTCAGTTATTCGGTTTGAAATTTGTAATTAAAGTCGAATTATATTTCAATTATTGAGTAAAAAAGAAACATAACATATGATCAAAAGACACCCTAAACAAAATTGATTTTTTTTTTACTTATTTCTTCTATGCTACTCTTTCTTATCCTACCACCTTAAGTGTTTCCTTTGCAACATGTGGTGCAATTGCTAAGTTTTAATTTCATTTTTATGTAATTTGACTGAGTCAAAATGTTAAACCAGAGAGGACATTACAAGATCTTCATACTCATTGGACAACACCTCTATGCCCAACCAATGGTTATCAAAAATGGATACTCCTAGGAGCATGCCTCCATATCCTTAAACCAACTTAAATCTAAATCCATCTTAACTCTAGATCTAAGCCATTAGAGGGATCAAATCACTTTTTGGATCTAACTCACATCTTAGTAGATCGAGAAAAGATGGACCTAGGCTAACTTGATTTTCCCTTTAAATAGGAAAAAATACTATGGGTTTTCAATATTATGGGTCAATATAATGGACCATTTTTATTTTTATTATTATTTTGATTTTATACAGTTATTTTTATTTTTATATTTTTATTTTATTTTGACCAAATAAATAAAAATGTTTACATTACATTATATTATTATAATTTTTTTAATGTAATTTGTCCCAGTAAAAATGTTTCATTACAATAGCTCTAATTAAAATTAAAATTAAATTATAGCGTTATTTTTATTTTTACCAAGGTAAAATGTGTACTTAACTTTAAATTATTTATTTTTAATCATAATTTTCTATAAGTTGAATCAAGGGTTTTGATCCATGTGGACTATTGGTAGATGAAGAGTTAAGATGGATTAGAATAGTTTAATTTCTTCTTTTAAATAGACTATATTTCACATAAATACCATGAGTCAATACTATGGATTTTCAATACTATGGATTCTCATTACCATGAGCCAACTATTTTTTAGGCGAATGAGCAAGGGTATATATGAACCTCATATTCTCCAATCCAAAACACAACTCTTCTATTTTTACGGCCTCTGGAGAAGAAATTTTTAGTTTATTGAAGATCTTTGCGGATCACACTGTTTGCAAGTGTTTGCAGATCTTTTGACTGGAGATTTGTGTTTTTATTTTATTGAAAGGCAAAATTTGCTCTTCACTGAAAATGGAAACAGAAAGAGAAGATCCGCAAGAGTGCTCAAGGTGGTGGTCTCAATTGCCCAACAATCTGCAAGAGAAGGCGTTGGCATGGTTGCCATTGGAAAAGTTGTGTAGATATTGCGGCGTCTGTAAAGAGTGGAATGCCCTCTTTTCATCCCCAGAATTCATATCTAAACATTGGGTTGCCGCACCTCCCAACAAAAAACCATGGCTTGTATTGGAGAGTGAGTCACAATCATTGGATTGTACGGCGTACTGCTCCTTCACAAACACCTGGAAAACACTCTCGTTTGCCTCCTTAAGGCAAAAGTATGACAAGTACTATTGGATCCACGGATCGGCGGGAGGCCTTCTCGTGGCATCGGTGTGCATCACTTATCATAAACATCCACATGACACTTATGAAATCGTGTATGTTGTCTACAATCCTGTTGGAGGGACGTCGTTACAACTTCCCAAAATTGAGAATGGTGCTATTAGGGCCATCAAGATCGTGGCAGGGGAGGACAACTATAAAGTGATAGCCATAGTGACGTCGCTTGAGGACTACGCACTGAGAATAGAAATTTATGATTCGACTTTGAGGTCGTGGAGAACAGCGGGGCACGCGCCAGAGAACTTGGGAGGTCCCGGTCCGGAACCTGAAATGGCTGTTCTTTCTGAGGATATCCTCTACTGGACTGCTTCCGACGAAAATTCTATGAAGTCGGGCATAGCCGGTTTCAACATCCAAAACGGGACCTTCTTTTTCATACCTTTTCAGGATGAAGATGATAGCAGAAGGGTCGATGTACTGTTCACTTGTGGGTCACGAGTGTTTGTAGCTTCAAGCATATACAATTTAAATGGTGTTATCAAATGGGATGTGGGAGGTGTTATTATATGGGAGATAGAGAGGCCCAATTTGCATGAGAGCCATGAGATTCGGATGAGAGAGATTGCAAGGATGCCACAATTTCTTGTGAAATATTTTCAGAGAAGCTCTCCAAGATATCTCAAGTTTAATTTTGAAGGAATGAAGGATATGGTATACATAAGATATAAGTCTGCCTTGGCTAATAAGTTACTTGCTTATAATTTATGTGACAATATATGGACATGGGTTGAGCCTAGGAATCTTATAGCTTTATCTAATGAACTTTCTTTATCTATGTTTGCCTTTGAACCCAGGCCACATATCTCCTCCTAACAAATACAATATACAACCCATATAGCTTCACAGCATAAAAGAATTTAAGTTTTAAGTTGTTTTAGAGCTACTACATGGGCATCACACCTAGGTATCTACCCAATGTTTAAATATATACAAACATCCGATGAAATGTTAGAACAACTATGGAATACTCTTATATTTTTCATTATTTGGTGGAGAGAGAATAAAAATGAGGAGTGAGCTTTGGATTTGTTGTAGTGTCATTTAGTGCAAATTGGTGATGCAGGGGCTAATGATGGTTTTCCATATTTAACTAAATCCAATGGTCCCCTGTTGCCACATAAAAGTCCGCCGGCAATGTCAATCCAGTTACCAAATACTTATCAGGCCACAATATCGTAACGTCCTTTTCATCTCTGCGGCACATCTTTTTGAAGGACTCAAATTGGGAGGTGCAGAAATAGCGCGAAACCTTGGTCACAAGAGCAAAAACTCTGAAGAAAGGAAATATAGATAGAGGCCTGCATTGTTAGAAAGTTTCCATTTCTAGTATTTTTTGAATTTAGCTAACGATTAATAGACGGACATGATTTTGCAATAATTACTTGCCACAAGACTTAAAATTAAATATTGGATTTGAAAATTAATATTTTCATCAATTAATAACTCCAACAAATAAAAACAAATATTTACTAAAAAAATTAACCGTAAATAACCATCCTCATTCAATTAAAAAGAATCCCAATGAATGTGTCATTTAAACACACCTTAAGGTGTTGTTAGGCACTGGTATATAGGACCTATCTATTGAGATGCAAACTCCTTATTAGCTTGCTGTAATAAGAAGCTAACCGTTATTACAAATGAAATCATTAGTTGTCAAAATAACATTAAAAAAACTTATATTTCATTAAAAACAAAGACACTTTTACAAAATGAAATTATTCAGAACTTTGCTTATTCTAGATTCACACAAAAACTTCTTCTGGTGAGTGCTACACACCTAGTGTTTTTTTCACACTTTGTCTTCACTCTCTGTTTCTGATAAATACAAAAAGTTTTTCTGCCTTCGGGCTTGTGTTACATAACTTGCACATACAATATATTATGTTTCATTACAATGTTTTTATATATATTGTAAATATATATATATATATATATATATATATATATATATATATATTACAAAATATATGCTGAATAACCAAAAATATGAAAGGCGTAACTAAGATTAAAACTTTATACAACATATTTCACTTGATATTACTTCTATGCGAAATGGTTTAATGTGTTTATCGCATCCATTCAAAGGATGGTCGATCGGGATATCAACTTATGCGATAGCGTTGCTATTACCGAGGGTACACATCACTGCGTAATCTTGAAATTTAATTCAAATACTTGTGAAAACTACGTGCATCCATTTTTGGCTCCGGTGACGTCAGCTCATTTTTGTGCGATACACACAGGATTGGTTGTGAGGATGGTGATGTGGAGCGGTGGGCTCCACGCAAATGATGTAGGGTGATTAGAATTAAAATCAAACGGCGCGTTCAATTAAAATGGTTGGTTGGTGGAGTTTATGGCGCGTAGGGAAAAGTTTTAAATGCTGGATGGCGTGGTTAAAAACCACAGATTTCTCTGCTACAAAGGGCTACGACCTTTATTAAACAAAATTGGATTTGTAGGTTTTAAATGTGAGGTAGTGTGTAAACGGAAACAAAAACTTTCTGCTGCTGCTTTCTTTCGCAAATTCACATCAAAATTAACTTTTGTCCTCCCTTTGTTTGATTGCAGTTGGAATTAATATTTCCAACACTCCCCCTTAATTACAATTGTTGTTCTCTTGCATTACCAGACATTCTCTGAGATAGTTAAAACTCTTCTACCCCAATGGTTTTGTCAATATATCAGTGAACTTCTCTCCAGTTCTTTAATGTTGCAAAACAATTTCTCCTTTGCTCACTAGCTCTCTGATGTAGTGATATTTTGCATCAATGTGTTTCGTTCTTTTATGAAACACTGAATTCTTTGATAAAACTATAGCTGAGCTATTATCACAGTAAATTGTTATACCTTTTACCTGTTCATGACACACACTTCTTAACATTCTTCTCATCCATACTGCTGCTGTAGCTGCCACATACTTTGCCTCTGTTGTTGATAAAGCCACAATTGGCTATTTCTTAGAAGCCCATGAAATGGCCTCTGATCCCATATGAAAAACATATCCAGAGGTGTTTTTCCTATCATCTATACTTCTAGCCCAATCACTGTTAGTGTATCTAATCAATTCAAAATTTTCTGAAGTGGTGTATAAACTTCCATACCTCTTTGTTCCTTTCACATACTTCAGAATTCTTTTTGTTGCTTGCCAACGTGCTTCTTTTGGCCTTTCCATAAATCTGGAAATTAAACTTACAGCAGCAATCCCATATCAGTGATTTCAAATTCATCATTCGTGAATGTTTTAAAATTCTCAATGAAGTAAGTATCATTACCTGTGAATATCACATCATCAACGTACAAAATATATATAATCCCAAGTCTAAAATAATATATGTCACGGTGAATAACCAAAAAATATGAAAACGTTTAAATCTAAGATCAAAACCTTATACAATAGTTATTTCGTGGACATTAAACATTTCTATGCGAAATGGTTTAATGCGTTTATCGCATCCATTCAAAGGATGGCTGACTGGACATCAAACTTGCGCGATAGCGCTGCTATTGGCTGGAGGGTACACACGCTGGCGGAATTGAAATTTATTTCAAAATGTTTCATAAAGCTTATTGCATCCATTTTTGGCTCCGGTGACGTCAGCTCATTTTTGTGCGATACACATAGGATTGGTTGTGAGGATGGTGATGTGGAGCGGTGGGCTCCACGCAAATGATGTAGGGTGATTTGAATTAAAATCAAACGGTGTGTTTAATTAAAATGGTTGGTTGGTGGAGTTTATGGCGCGTAGGGAAAAGTTTTAAATGCTGGATGGCGTGGTTAAAAACCACAGATTTCTCTGCTACAAAGGGCTACGACCTTTATCAAACAAAATTGGATTTGTAGGTTTTAAATGCGAGGTAGTGTGTAAACGGAAACAAAAAATTTCTGCTGCTGCTTTTTTTCGCAAATTCACATCAAAATTAACTTTTGTCCTCCCTCTGTCTGATTGCAGTTGGAATTAATATTTCCAGCACTCCCCCTTAATTACAATTGTTGTTCTCTTGCATTTCCAGACATTCTCTGAGATAGTTAAAACTCTTCTACCCCAATGGTTTTGTCAATATATCAGTGAACTTCTCTTCAGTTCTTTAATGTTGCAAAACATTTTCTCCGTTGCTCACTAGCTCTCTGATGTAGTGATATTTTGCATCAATGTGTTTCGTTCTCTTATGAAACACTGAATTCTTTGATAAAACTATAGCTGAGCTATTATCACAATAAATTGTTATACCTTTTACCTGTTCATGACACACACTTCTTAACATTCTTTTCATCCATACTACTGCTGTAGCTGCCACATACTCTGTCTCTGCTGCTGATAAAGCCACAATTGGCTATTTCTTAGAAGCCCATGAAATGGCCCCTGATCCCATATGAAAAACATATCCAGAGGTGTTTTTCCTGTCATCTATACTTCTAGCCCAATCACTGTCAGTATATCCAATCAATTCAAAATTTTATGAAGTGGTGTATAAAATTCCATACCTCTTTGTTCCTTTCACATACTTCAGAATTCTTTTTGCTGCTTGCCAATGTGTCTCCTTTGGCCTTTCCATAAATCTAGAAATTAAACTTACAGCGTGCATAATATTTGGCCTAGTTGCAGTCAAATACATAAGGCTGTCAAGCATGCTCTTATATAAACTTGGATCAAAATCCTTGTTGTTGTCTTCTTTGCTTAACTTCAATCCCATCACTGTAGGAGTAATTGTTGCCTTGCAATCATGCATGTTAAATCTTTCTAAAACTTCTTTAACATACTTTTCTTGAGAAATAAAAATCCTATTTTCATTTTGTTCTACTTCTATTCCTAAGAAGTATCTCAGCAATCCCATATCAGTCATTTCAAATTCATCATTCGTGAATGTTTTAAAATTCTCAATGAGGTAAGTATCATTACCTGTGAATATCACATCATCAACGTATAAAACAACAATCAACATCTTACCATATTTTTCTTTGATGTATAATGTGGGTTCTCCTTCACATTTCTCAAACCCATTTTCGAGTAGATAAGCATCTATCCTACTATACCATGCTCTTGGTGCTTGTTTCAGCCCATACAGAGCTTTCTTCAATCTGCATGCCTTGTACTCTTGGCTTGCTTTCTCATATCCCAGAGGTTGTTCAACATAAACCTCTTCCATCAATACTCCATTTAGGAATGTTGATTTCACATCCATTTGGTAAACTTTCCACTTGTGTTGTGCTGCTATGAACATCACTCCTCTTACTATTTCCATTCTTGCAATTGGTGCAAATGTTTCTTCATAATCTCTTCCTTGTTGCTACCCATTTCGCTCCAATTACTTCCTTACCTTTTGGGAGATCAACCAATTCTCATGTATTGCTTTTTTTCTATGGCATTTATTTATTCATCCATAGCATCTATTCATTTCTTATCTTTTATAGCTTCTTCAAAATGAATAGGATCTTCTACATGATAATATAATGCAAATAAAGAATTCATACCTTTATTTGCTGCCTCTTGCTCATAAATTTCATTCAGACTTATGAATCTGGTTCCTCTTTCACTTGTTAAACTTGTGCTTGACGTAGAAGCACTCAAATCTGCTCTTTGTGATGTGTTTGGAGAAGCACTGTCATCACTTCTCAAGGGTGTTCTCATACTTTCTTATGGTGTTCCTTACTGTCTTTGTGTAGGTGGAGGTGGTGTTGCTAATGAGGAATATCTTTCAGCCATTTCTTCTTCATCCTCATCATGAGACAAACAACTTTTTACAATCACTTTTTTTTTTCAATGCTTCCATCCCAAGCTTCTTCCTCAATGAATTGCACATCTCTGTTTTCTCAATGCTTCCATCCCAAGCTTCTTCCTTAATGAACTGCACATTTAGTTCTTTCGCAACCTATTTTTATTATTTACGTATGTTTGTTTTCAATTTTGAGGGAATGTGCTTGTTTCATGGCCAACTTCCACAAAATTTCACAGAGCACATTATGAGGTATTTATGCTAAGTTTTCAAGCAGAAGATTTATTTTTGTAGGAATTAATCCACCTACCAACATACTTGAGTGATTATAGATTAGATTATATTTTTTGGGTTGTACTTGTCATTTCGTTTATTATGATTTTAGATTGAGTCCCTAACATCATGTTTCCTTGAGGAAATTTTAGTAATTGAAGTCCAATTATATTTTAATTATTGGGTTTAAAATTTTATAATTGAAGTCCAATTATATTTCAGATATTCCATTTGAAATTTGTAATTAAAGTCTAATTATATTTCAATTATTGAGTACAAAAGAAACATAAAATATGATCAAAAGACACCCTAAACAATATTGATTTTTTTTTACTTATTTCTTCTATTTTACTCTTTCTTATGCTACCACCTTACATGTTTCCTTTGCAACATGTGGTGCAATTGCTAAGTTTTAATTTCATTTTTATGTAATTTGACCGAGTCAAAATTTGCAACATGTGGTGCAATTGTTAAGTTTTAATTTCATTTTTATGTAGTTTGACTGAGTCAAAATGTTAAACCATAGAGGACATTACAAGATCTTCATACTCATTGGACAACACCTCTAGGCCCAATCAATGGTTACATCAAATGGATACTCTTAGGTGCATGCCTCCATATCCTTAAACCAACCTAAATCTAAATCCATCTTAACTCTGGATCTAAGCCCTTAGAGGGATCAAATCTCTTTTTGGATCTAACTCACAACTTGGTAGATCCACAAAAGATGGATCTAGGCGAGCTTGATTTGGCCTTTAAATAAGCAAAAATACTATGGCTTTTCAATATTATTGGCTATTATGATGGACCATTTTTATTTTTATTATTATTTTGAATTTACACAGTTATTTTGATTTGTATATTTTTATTTTATTTTGACTAAATTAAAATGTTTACATTACATTACATTATTATTATTCTTTTAATGTAATTTGACTCAATAAAAATGTTTCATTACAATATTTCTAACTAAAATTAAAGTTAAATTATAGCATTATTTTTATTTTTATTTTTGTTTTAACCAAGGTAAAATGTTTACTTAACATTAAATTATTTATTTTTATTTATTTTAAATTATTATTTTCTATAATTTGAATCAAGGGTTTTGATCTCCGTGGATTATTGGTAGATGGAGAGTTAAGATGGATCTAGGATGGTTTAATTTCTTCCTTTAAATAAGGTATATTTTACATAAATATCATGGGTCAATACTATGTATTCTCATTACCATGAGCCATATTTAATTTTATTATTATTTAATTTTGTATGATTATGTTGTTTTTTTTTTTTTTTTTTTTGAATAAGTTAAAAAGTTTACATTACATTAATATTTTAATTTAATTTAATTTAATTTTTAATTAAAAAACATATTTCCATAGGAAATTTTCTATAATTTTGTATTGAATAGTGAATCCAATTTTTTATTTAATTTTTTTTTTTTCAATTTTAAAATTTTTGTATTGAATAGTGAATCCAATTTTTTATTTTTTCAATTTTATTTTAATAATATGTAATTTCATTTGTAGAAATTTTTATTAAATGGTCATTTTTTTGTTAAATAAGTAATTTAAATCTTTTACTTTACTTTCTTTAATATTTTATAAATATAACAAACTCATTAAATAAAAGTTTATGGTTCATCTATTAATTATTAAATTAAAAAAAAAATTATTCAAAATTAAATTTAAAAAACTTATTCGAAATAAAATAAAAATATAATAATAAAAAAATAACAAATAAATAACGTCGTAGTCTAATTAGACAACTCCATAAATAACGGTCAGTTACTTCTTAGGTATATATGAACCTCAGATTCTCAAATCCAAAACACAACTCTTCTATTTTTACGGCCTCTTGAGAAGAGCTTTTTAGTTTATTGAAGATCTTTGCAGATCACTGTTTGCAAGTGTTTGCAGATCTTTTGCGGGAGATTTTTATTTTATTGAAAGGCAAAATTTGCTGTTCACTGACAATGGAAATAGAAAGCCAAGATCTGCAAGAGTGCTCAATATGGTGGTCTTAGTTGCCCAACAATATGCAAGAGAAGGTGTTGGCATGGTTGCCATTGGAAAAGTTGTGTAGATATTGCGGCGTCTGTAAAGAGTGGAATGCCCTCTTTTCATCCTCAGAATTCATATCTAAGCATTGGGTTGTCACACCTCTCAACAAAAAACCATGGCTTGTATTGGAGCATGAGTCACAATCATTGAATTGTACAGTGTACTACTCCTTCACAAACACCTGGAAAGCACTGTCGTTTGCCTTCTTATGGAAAAAGTATGACGCCCGGGACTATTCAATCCATGGATCGGCCGCAGGCCTTTTCTTGGTGTCCATCTTTTATCATGAACATGGCACTTATGAAATCGCCTGTCGTTACAACTTCCCAGAACATCGTGGCAGGGGAGGACAACTATAAAGTGATAGCCATAGTGGTTGGGTTGGGTCTGTAGGTATCACTAAGAGACTTGATTGTTTCATGCTTCACGAAAATTTGGTGGAGTTCTTAGGGTATGTGAAATATTGGGTTATTTCATCCCAAATTTTGGACCATTACCCTATCATACTCCAGTGGCAGTAAGATGGGGATTGGGGTGGTATATCGTTCGAATCTGATTCATTAGTGCATAATTTTTGGGCACTAGAATCAGACCCATTGATCACATTTCCTTGGAAATTAATGGGATTAAGTTGAGGGCTCTTAAAAAGTCTGTCAGGATTAAGACTAAAAAAGAGAAGCATATTGATGAAAATTTGGCTATTGAATTTTTGTTTGGTATATTGGTTGATCCTTCACATGCATATTATTTTTTGGTGGTGCATCAATTACTAGTTGTGGATTTAGAAAAGAGGAAGAATGATGTTCTGCAATTATAGGAGGAGGGGTGGAGACTGAAAATTCATGCTCTCTGAGTATCAGTAAGAGATAAGAATACATAATTCTTTCATAATTATGAAAATAATTGTTGAGAATTATGTATACAAATTCTCTTACACTATAATTGCTTCTATTACATCTTTACTTATTATCTTTGTTCATCATTATTATTGTGTTCAATACGTCAAACAATATCAAAGAAATGGCATCAGTGACACAATAGTTAGAATCCAAGCCAATGATAACGCCCCTCCTCTTGAGGGGAAAACCCACAAAACTCTTCTTATAGGTTCTTCACCAGATGAGTACAAATACCATGACTAGAACCTTGACCTAAACTGTCTCTCCTAATCCATGACACAATCACCCTCCTTTATTGCACCATGTAGCACATTATAGCACTAATTTGTCATCACATAGCTCTATGATGCATATATCATTACTGATACCTACTAAGCACCACATTTGCACTGAGAAATGCCATGAAAAAGCTCTTGTATTTGTTGGAGTATCCTTGGGCATGATTATGATCACCTATATTTAATAATTTTGCTTTATTCCTCTAATCACCTATATCCAAGCATTTTTCTATAATCCTCCATAAACTCTCTTGACATATAAGGTTCTAGAGACTCTTTTAGGACTATGAGGACCATGTAGACACCATAGAGACCTTGAAAGCCTTATGGCGAGAGGATATCATATAGCTTCCAAAGATCGGCCACCTCTTCTCAATGATTGCATAGTATATCATCCAACCACCTGTTTGGCTCCTCTACCCAACATTCTATTTTGAGCTTCCTACATTTAGCTTTGGATATTAGGAGAGATTGTCCCAAAGGACGATGATCTAATTTCAACATTTTAAATATAGCTCTTGGAGCCACATGCTTTATACATCACTCTCCATTTTTAGAGCTTGTTCTCCATGATTGAGATTAGGTTAGATTAATGTTTTACCTTTGCTTTATATAGGAGCTGCTTCAATGTTCCCACTATATATAGACATATTTGTATTGATACAGTCCCATTGACCTATTTTTTTGGTCCTTCATTGGTATACTCATTCAAATTTCTGTATATAATATTGCTCATCTTTTAATTTTTTGTACTTATATTTCACAAATCTAGGCTAAATTTTCTAAATGGATTAACTTGAGATTCCTATGGGATGGGAATAATATCTTGTATGGTGCCTTTTATGCTGGTGTTTCTCTTGGTACCAAATAAATATAAAAGTCCACACCAACATCAAATGCATTAATTGGGACTTTCTAAGGTTCCTCCTCCTACATATTGGCTTGGACTGGAAAGTGATGAATTTAATAATGGGTTGTATTACCTCTGCATTTTGTGTTACGCTTCTTAACAAATCACCATCGAATTTATTTACAGTTTCTCATGGTTTGCAACAGGGATGTCCATTGTCCCTTTTATTATTCCTTAGAGTCATTGAGGGATTGAGTAGAATGATTAATCAAACCAAATATGATAGTTTCATTTAAGGTATAAGGGTATCCAAACCCATTTTTATCACCCAAATGATTTTTTTATTTTATATGATGTTTCAAATTTTTATGATGGATCGATCTCATAATCGAAGGATTATAATGATATATTCACTTACTTTTGTGCTTCTAATGGAATGTTATTTATCGCATCTAAATCCATTTTTTCCAACACAATACCCTATCAATATTTATGACACCATTTCCTCCTTCCTTCAATACATGGTGGCTTAGATGGTATGTGGTCTCACCTATATTAGTGTCTATCTTAGGTGAAACTATTATTTAGTGGAGGATTTGATGTGGCTTCTCAAGTGTATTCATCAACATATTATCAATTGGTGCTACTAGTGGTTGCCTATTCATGGGCGGATGATAGTAGTGAAATTGTTTCTATAAAGTATTCATATTTAATGATTCTCATTATCTGAGGTCGGGAAAATTTTTCTAAGGAAGATCATACAGTCTATCTTTAATTTTCAGAAATATTTGAAAAATCATTCACTTACTAATTGGTTTTGGTCATTCCCAACCATAAGTATATGGGATCCAAGATATGGAGGGGCTTGATTTCTGCACTCATGTAGATCACAAAGTGGATGGCATGGAAGGTTGGTCATGGAGAGATACTTAAATAGTCTTAAGAAAACCTAATCTACAGTTTCCAATACCAATTTTTTGAGAAGAAAATGAATCTCTTCTTTAGTGCCTCTAGAGGGGCTTTCTTCTAATATTTTATACGGAGGATTAGTTGGCAAGAAAATTTGATGGGTTATTTAATTGATCGATCATACTATGAACTAATAACATTTCTCCTAAGGGATGGAGAACTAGGGTTTATAGATCAACTTATATTTTATGGTTTCAAACCGTTCTTGTCTCTTTCAAGGAGGTTTCTTGAGGTCTTCAAAAATATTTCCTTTTTCTAACTAGATGCATTTTTTCTTTCACACACACATGGAAAAAAACGTTCCTGTGTAATTTATTGATTTTTTAGACTATTAGCTGGTAGCATTTCTCCTAAGGGATGCAGAACTAGGGTTCATATACCAAATTTTATTCTATGGTTTCAAATCCATCTTGTCTCATTCAAGGGGGTTTATTGAGGTATTCAAAAAGACTTCCTTTTGATAATGAGATGAATTGTTTCTTTCACACACGTATGAAAACATACTTTGTAAATGATATTGTAATAGATTCAGAAGATGATATTATTGGTATTGACTACACCTTATTTGGAGACATCATTTGTATTGGAGGCGTTTGTACCTTTCTATTGGACCCGGTTGGTGATGTGAAGACTACTCAACTTCTAGTAAGGATTCATACTAACTCAAAGAAGCCTATGTATGCTTGTTTACAAAGGGAGATCCCTCTCGGCCCCTTTAATGCAATTTCTACTCACAAGTCTGCAATAATATATTGGATGGATATATGGATGATTCTCAAATTATTTCAATAGATTAGCTTGATTGTGTGGATATTTTTCTTCTAGAATATGCTATTTTTTTTACTGGACACATTAATTATATGCAAGATGGATCTTTTATTTCCCGAGGGTACCTTGGTTTCTCTTGGATGTACTTTCAGTGGCAGTTTTGGTGCCATTAAATAAAAGTGTGGTCCTTGGTGCTCCTCCAATTGACCAACGTACTTCACTAGTTCCTTCTTTCATACTTCAGCCAAAAGACCCAATTACCAAGTTCTAGTTCCTTCCTTCATAATTCATCCAAAAGACCTAATTACCAGGTTGTGGAATGATGTTGGTATTGGTACTATATTGTTCACTAAAATAACCTTTATTGGTAATATATTGTTCCATTTTTTTAGTCTTGGCTAAATCAATTTCTTTATTTCCTTTTGCCCCAAGTTAGATACATATTTTTCAAGTTTTCTTGTGAGATTTCAATTATGAGATGAAGTAATAAGCATAAATATTTGTGAAAGCTATGAAATTTATTGCATTTTCAAACTTTTTTAGTTTTCATTTGTGATCAAACAATGTTGTGACCCAAATTTATATAATTTTCCCAGTATATCATATGCACTATTTAAAACTAAAAACACATAGAGAAACTAACTATGTTATTATAAAAAGAACTATATTATTATATGGTACACACCCAAAATGATCAATGACTTTTCTCTCATTCCTTAAAGTTTGGATGTGGCATGAGTTAACAATGTAGTGAGGGGTTTGTTCTAAGTTTTGTGTGAAAGATTTAATTCCTTTTACAGTTACTCATTGACTAAGGCTTTCTATTTCAACTTAAGGTGGATGAGAATTTGTTGACTTTTTATTTTTATTTTTTTAATTGATGGCCTAGATTAATTCTTAAGGGAATATGCTCAACATATGCTTCGTCTGAATGTTTATCAACTGTTAGATTGTATTGACTTATAATAAATTCAAAAAAATAGATTAATGCCAAGTGGCTCCTCGCATGATTTTCAAAGCATACCTAATTTTAAAAAACTACCTTATATCTTAATTGTAAATGATAAAAAATCTTTAACACTTATGTTTTTTTATCATGACCTAGATTTTTAAGAGTTAAATAAAATAAAAGTTAATAATACTATTTTTTTGAAATTTGGCTTCTGATCCATAATTTATACAGAGATATCTTTCCATCATAATCACATATAAAAAAGTTTTGTCCATGCGTTTCACCGAAATATCTCTATATAAATACTATTTGGAGATACCATTTTTGTTACAATAATTTTTTTCTTATATATTTATCAATGATAAATACAAATGAAGCGACTATATCAAACACATTGATATTACTAGTCTTAAACATTTCTCCTCCTCAATATTTTATTTTGTTTTAAACTTATTAATATTACTAGTCTTAAACATATCACCTCCTTAATATTTGATTTTGTTTTAAATTTATTTTTCAAGCACATAGAGTTTTCATTGTTAGATAGTCATGGCGGGATGTGCGTAGGTTGGGAGTTTTCATTGTTGTGGGGTTTTCAGAGCTTAGTAATTTTCATTGTCAGATATTCATGGCAGGATGTGTGTAGGTTGGGAATTTTCATTGTCCCAAGGTTTTCAGACCTTAGGTTAGGAATTTTCATTATCAAGGGTTTTCATATGAGAACTAGAGAGATAACCTAGTAACGATAGATTGACTAGCCCTAAAAGAGAATAGGATCAATAGTTTCTCGTTTAAGAGAATTAAGGAGTTAACAGAGTTGGATGGAACCTCTGAGAAGTTTATATGGTTGACACATGATGATGTAGGGGACAAAGAAACTTAGAAAGCAAGTGCAGGTATGTTGGAATTGACAATCGTTGTGGAGGCATAGAGTCAAGAAGAAGATGCATTTGTACAAGCCATTCTAGTATTCTAAAGCTACGGATAATGATCGTGTCGAGGAGGCAGAACAAAATGATAGTTATGCCAATCCAACCTACATGCTACCCTTGTTCCCATTGTTAAGAGGAGTAGATTGGATAAGCATGCAAAGTGCATCGGGTTGTGGATAGCTGCAGGTGAAAGGGTATTCCATTCCCTATTCATGACCAATTTCTTCAAATCCAGTCCTAAATATAGTTCTATTTCCTTTTGATCGAGCTATGACTTAGTAGCATACCTTCCTTTGAAGAGTAATGAAGTAGCATAAATGGTGTTTCATCACCCTGCAACATCAATACAAAAGCTCATAGAAAAGTGACAGTTCTTATTCCGAGGAAGCAGATGAAGAAATTCTTTTCACAGAGCATTTGATTTTCTGCCAAAGAATTTCCCAACTCTTTGAAGGGAATGAATGGCATGCTGCAGGTAATATTTGTATTTTCCTTATAGTTCATATGTCTAATCTACTATTGCATTCATTGTCTTTTTCTTTTGGAAGAGGGCTTTTCTCGGGATTACCCTCTCAAAACTTTTTGAGGGTTTTGCTATATCGTCCATCTCAATATTGTTTTATCTAAGCAGTAATAGGGTTCTTATCAAAACTTTTTGAGGGTTTTACTATATATTCCATCTAAATATTATTCGATTTAAGAAAAAAAATGGTTCTTCTTTTGATTTTCCATTGAAAAACTTCCCAGGTTTCAATGAGGTAATTTTCTTTAGATCAGAACTTATTGAAGTATATTACTATTAGAGGGTTTTCTTGATGTTTGAAAAACTAGAATTTAAGAATAGTGTTTTGTTTGGAACATTTTTTCGGTAGAATCTATGAATAATTATTTGTGGGGATCCCTGCATGAAATCAAAATCTCAGTATGAACACAGAGAAATTATGAAGTGTGTGAGTGCTTTATGGGCCCTCCAAAGGATCTACTTTGTTCAATTTCCAGCGGGTCCTTCTAATGGTGGGGTTGTTATAAGTGATAATTTTGTATTGTGATTTCTATGAGATCTTACTTAGGCTACATAAAATAGATGGCATCCAATTCCAATGAAAAATATGCTTCTCTTGCAATTTCCCTAGAAATTTTAAGATTAGCCCTTACTAAGAGAGTTAATTTTGATAGGACTGTCTTTTGACAAGTCATTAAAGTTTAAATAGATTAAAGACCCATTGAAAACTCAGGATCACCTGGTTTTCAAATGAAACAAAGCGTCAACATCCTGATGTGATCCCATATTCCTATTATGTAAATATTTATTAGAGAAGCATGGTCACTCCACAGTGAAACTTTCCAATGGATCTAGCTGAGGAATATGATTTGGAACCTCACAAGTAACTAGTTCCAAATACTTTTGAGGGCCACATAGGCACATAATAGGTGTAATATACAATTCTTTCTTCTGACTGTGAGGACAAAAAGGCTATTCAAAACTATAGTTTGAAAGTCTTTCTTTCTTTGGAGGACATTGGTAGATTGCCGTGAACCAAACAAAACTCCTTCATTGAGGATTCTAACCATAACTTCTTAAGCCTAATATCAAATTTATTTTATCATCATTAACTCCCTTCCCTTTTCTTTAATATTGATAAAAACATGGCTCTAAAGTGAAGGGCTTCATGCAATTTGTAAGTGTCAAACACAAACATAGGTTTATCAAACTTCCACCTCTAGTACCTCTAGATTGGACCCTCAATTAAGACATTCGTTATAAAAACAAACACTTTTCATGTATAAGAAATTTTCATAGCTTCTATACAATATTATTCACACACAAATTGGGTAATATTCACATCATAGGGAATTCATCAAGCTATTTCATAAATGCATTTACAATTCGCACATCATTTACTACTTCACAAGGATAACGTCTGCCGTTGATGACCATATTTATTATATGATATAAAATGAACACAGAAAATCGTTGCAAGGAATTAGATGTGAAATGCTCATCATGTTTTTTTCTTCTATAGATGCTATATAATATTCTCCACTAGCAACTTTGGTGATGTTCACACACTAGGGAATTCATAAAGAATCTTGAGAAATGCATATACAATTTTATACACCTATTATTTCACAAGGACAACCTCTACCAACCTCTACCATTGATGACCCTATTCATTATACAAAAAATGGATGGAAAAAATTTCTTATTGAAACTTCATTCAATATCTCAAAAAAAAAAACATTTATAGGAATATATCCAAAGTATAAGAATATATCTTATCATATTTCCAATGTAAGGAACATAATAAACTCTAGAAAAATCTATGAACTAAATATACCTGCTTTCCAGACTCAAGCATCATCCCCTTAGGAACCATCTTCAATGCATTGCTTTAGACATCCTAGAAGACATAGTTCAACCTCAACACAACATACATTGCTATGAATGAAACTGAGATCTATCCCTTCATAACGTATATTTTCTCTCTAGAACCAATCTTTTTAGTTATAATTATATAATTTACAACACAATACTTAGAAGCTTTAGAACTACAGCTCTTGAGATCAAAATCACTGCATATAAAAATAAAATTTAGTCGACTAGGAATGGACGAAAAAATTTTGTTGATAAAAAAATTATAAGGCCTACTAGTATATTCTCCTGAGAGAAGTGACATACAAATCCTAATCACATACTTCTTCGAGGACTAATATTTTTCCCATGGTAACTAAATTTGAGGTCAAACGTATCATATGAGCATCAAAGTTTTATGATAGAATAAATGTTACATATGGCATATTGCACATGTGAAAATAAATTTTTCTGTGAAATATGCGCCAATCTCAAAATAAATTGAAGTTTCGTTTATTAAAAAATTATAAGCTTCCAAATCCATCCATCAAAATATATTATCAACCTACCCTCAAAGAGGCTATAGGTCATCCTTTTCATCACAAAAAGATGCGACAACCATTAAAAAAATTTAAATCTTTAGAGTTAGGCTATGAAACAACCCTTTCCACAGGTAACCTTCGTCAAGTATGAGAAATGAATGGATGAAATTTTTTGTAGGTTCATTTATATTGTTAATAAGATGTTGTAAGACCTAACAAAGCCACTATCCTCATTCAGAGTTTTCGTTTCTTGAAAATGTTGGAATGCTGAAGCTACTCTTCACCATTTCTATATAGGGTTTGCAAATTGTTGTTCCTCACTCAACACTTCCCTCATACCATCATTTACGTTTGTGATTATTCTTGAACCAACAACCTTTACATGGGTCTCCAAAAACCACATGCATAATTTATAAGGTACGGGGAAAGTGTTATCCTATCAAATTCAAATTTAGTGAAATTAGCACTAAATGCAATTTGAGAATTTTCCACCAGAGTGATTTTCTCTCATTTTGCACTCCATTTGACCCTGGAAAAGCTTGACGTGATTCTCCTTCTAAATTTTTATGATCTTAAAATTTAAGTCACTCTATCTTTGGGTTCAACATTGCTACCAATATAATGAAGAAAATGAAGGGAGTTTATGGAAATAGATCTCAATGCCCCCTGAATGAATATGGAGATGAATTTCAAAATCTCTTAGTTTTTAAGGAGCTTGCAACCTCCATTGAAACCTCCATTGAGTATACATGTGTTGTGATTTGATATCCATCATGCATGGATTCATATTTATAGATCCATCAATGGTTATAAACAATTTCAGGTTTATATGACTACAATTTTTACTGTGCCTTTCGCACCCATACATTTTAACTTCTGGTTGTTTAGATGGTCCTTTAATTGATGATTTATATTCATTTTACGTGTAGAAGTGCACAGGTGTTAATTTTGTGTTTGCTTCCAAAATCCATATCCACTGAACATGGCATGTCAACTGAATGGTTTGGAGGCGTCTAAGAGGGATTATAAAACTTGTTTCCAAGCTATGAATAACTATAGATGAAATTTTCAATAATTGAATTTAAGGAAAACTTTATGATTTTGACCAAACACACGACACAACTTATACACCCTACATGTTGAAATGATTATTTTGGATTTGAAAACCATATCAATTTCTCCACTATTAGATTCTGCAAGGATACTTGGAGGATGATTTGAGTATAGAAAACTCTCCATTGCACATAAATTTGATTGACTTGCTGATGATTTTACCTTTATTTGTTCCATCATTAGTAATGGAATTATAATGTACATAGGAGCCTTTATAGCTAGAATTGACCTAATGATGGTTGTGTAAAAGTTCAAGGACATGGGTAGTTATTTGATGGAGCGAGGCCAGGCAATGTTGAGGGAGTGCGACATTTCCTCAAGCTGATGGAATTTGTGAACAACATTGCCTATAATTAAGACAATTTTCCTATATTTTTTAATACCATGTAGAAAATTTCATAAAATTTTAAAGCAAATTCACTTCTCTTTCTAATACCATTTTGAAATAAGAAATCATTATACAACTCTCATGAGTAACATTTTGATAGTACTCTCATCATATAACCTGAAAAAATTTACCCTTAATAATATGAATCAACTTCATAACACACAACCTACAAAATAGGTCATTTGTTGTAACAACTGACATTCTTGGATGTACAAGTTACAAGATGAAAAGACAAATTGATGACAACAAATTGGAATTAGCACTTTTGTGGTCTTCCAAAAGTTGTTAAATCTAGGGTCCCTTTCTATGATTTTATAACAAACTATTTTCCTCTAACATAAAATGTTGATTATGATCCATTCTTTATCCACAAAGAGATTATACAAATATAGAGCATTTATATACAACAATTGTTGATGGGACAAGATAGGAAGATAGTTTGTGGCAACCCTGTAAAAAATGGTTTCTTTAGCCACCTTAAGCCTAGATGGAGTTGAAAAATTGGTTGTCTCTCTGCAATTTAGAACCATGGCTAAATCCTAAATGATATGCCCTTGGAAAAGTGACAAAAAAATCCCCTAGATTTTACACCAACCTGCAACTACAAACCCCTACCCAAAGCAACATTTATGGGGACATCAGAGTTATCTTCTCATACAAAATTGAAATTAAAACAATATTAATAATATGCTCCCCATAATCCTAAAATTGTATAACTTGCTGGGATGGGAAAGATGTAATGGTAAAAAAAAATGCAAGGAAACCTAGCTCATTGAAAGAGATGAAATTACTAAATTTTTCATGCATATGCAAAGTAGAGAAAAAATATGGAAATACACAAGAAAGATGGGAGCCAAATTATGATATTCAAGGACCAGTGGATCTAAGGGTTGTACATTTCCAAAAACTTTACAAGAGCCCCCAATGATTGAGATAAAAAAGATAATTGGAATGAATTCCTTTTTCGCCATGTTCATAAATGATGAAGAAAATGAAGATCTAATGGTAGAGGTATTAAAAAATGAGCTAAAATTGTATTATATTCATACCAAATGAAAAAAAACCTAGGTAATGATGTCTAGAATCTGAAGTATAGAATTTTTTATAGGATTAATCTTAGTGGTAGAAGAGTTAAAAGCTTCAGGGAAGATGTTGGGGATATTCAACTCTAATTCATACCACTAATTATCAATGTCTGAACTAAGGGGGCAGGATGAATCTGGTGAAATAAGTATTAGTGACTATCCCTGTCTGTTGCCACACTCTCGCACACATCCCTATAGGCATTCTTGAAAGGATTATGAAAAAGTAACTTAAATTTATATTCTCCTCCAACAAGGAATAAGTAGGGTTCCTTCTCATAAAGTGGAAAGTAATTGGAAAACCATTTGAATATACATGTTGGGGGTTAATATACATTCCTTTGGCACTTATGAAATCGCGTATGCTGTCTACAATCCTGTTAGAGGGACGTCATTACAACTTCCTAGAATTGGGAATTGTCATATTTTTTTTTAACACATGGTGAATCGGTAATTCTTTAGAGTAATCTAGGGGAGACCCAGGATCAATCCTCATAGTCTCCTTATAACACTAGGATATATCCAACATCCTGCAAGTCAGATATACCAGTTCTTATGATTTAGCAAGAGCCGAGACCCCTCGGGAAAGGGGGAGCCTACTCCTTGAGCCAAGATCATAGCAAGCCACATACTCAATGATATTTGAATTGCGGTCTCTTGGGTTTCACCCAAAGAAAATTTCCATCAAACCACACACCACTGTATTGGGAATTGTCATATTACGCCCATCAACATTGTGGTAGGGGAGGACAACTATAAAGTGATAGCCATAGTCAAGTGTGGTGTCGACGCACTGAGAATAGAAATTTATGATTCCACTTTGATGTCGTGGAGTACAGTGGGGCACATACCACAGAACTTGGAAGGGCCCCATCTTGAACTTGCTGTTGTTTTTGAGGATATCTTCTACTGGACGTCTTCCGACGCAAATTCTACAAGGTCGGGCATAGCCGGTTTCAACATCCAAAACGGGACCTTCTTTTTCATACCTTTTCAGGATGAGAATGATGATGATAGCAGCAGAGTTGATGTATTGTTCACTTGTGGGTCACGAGTGTGAGTAGCTTCATGCATATACAATTTAGATGGTTTTATTAAATGGGATGTGGGAGGTGTTATTATATGGGAGATAGAGAGGCCCAAATTACATGAGAGACATGACACCAGGATGAGAGAGATTGCAAGGGTGCCACAATTCCTTATGGAATATTTTCAAAGAAGATTTGCAGGATATGTCAAGTTTAATTTTGAAGGAATGAAGGATATGGTGTACATAAGATATGAGTGTAGACTGGGTAATGAGTTACTTGTTTATAATTTATGTGATAATATATGGAAATGGCTTCCTGGATGTCCAGTGGTTGAACCCAGGAATCTTATAGCTTCATCTAGTGAACTTGCTCCATCTATGTTTGTTTTTGAACCGACGCCACATATGAAAGTTGAATAAATTACAAATTCAACTTAACTGACTTGATTCTTCAAGTTCATTTTCAAGTTTGAAGTTTTGATTTTGCAAACTATTTCTTTTTTGAATTACTCAATTTTGTATTAGTTCTTGTATAAGGGATGAATTTTGTGTTTTGGAGATTTAATGACGTTCTATTATGATTTGTAAGTTCATCTTGAAGGTGAAATGTCATTGGAAGTTGTTGTAATATCTTTATGGTTGTGTAATTTATTATTATTGTTTTTGCTTGTTTGTAGGTCATTGAAACATTACTCCTGCTAGGGTTTTTGGTTTTATTAACCAATAGACTTCTAGTTGCACCATTTATGCTTCTTAGTAAACCACAACAATTGCTTTGTTTAATTTTTGCTAATGACACTGAAATTATCATTTTCAAAAAATACTATTCTTAATCTACAATCTATGGATTCTATTTTTCAATCTATTATTTTTATTACTCCAAATGAAAGGTTTAGGTTGTTTTAGAGCTAGTGCATTAGCATCACACCTAGGTATCTACCCAAATTTTAAATATATATAAACATGTCTGAAATGTTAGAACAACTATTAAATCCTACTATCTTTCTCATTATGTGGTGGAGAGAGAATGAAAATGAAGAATGGGCTTTGGAGTTGTTGTAGTGTCATTTAGTGCATCTAGTGCAAATTGGTGATGCAGATAAGGGCTAATGGTGGTTTAACATATTTAACTTCCACAAAATATAAGGGGAAATTAGTTGATAGCAATTAAGCTTATGGTGAAATTAGTTTTCCATATTTAAATTAGAAAATTGGATAACATAAGAAACTCAACTTATAACAAGCAAGCCTTTTATGCATGGCATATCATGAAAAATAGTAAATGTGCCGATATAAAACCTTTGGTGTGAAGATTACAAAAATACTATCGATGGAAAGCAACATAACATAAGAGTACTAGTTCAAAAAAAACATAACCTCTTGTGCATGACATATCATCAGAAGAAAAAAACCTCTCCACATCCATGATATAAATAACCATGATGTGTGAGTACAAAAATAATGATTTCAAACATAGATATTTGAAGGAAATATAAAACATGTCTCGTAGTTATATAAAACCTATGTCTTTGTTACAGTATGTAAACAACAACGAAAAATATAGTAGAAAATCATTATAATTAATCTTTATATTTAAGACAAAACAGTTTAGGACAAAATATTTTAAGACAATTTTATATTTAAGACAGAAACATTTTGACACAAAAATCTCTATGATAACTTTTGCGAGAAGCAGATACCGAGGACAAAACATATGATTATGGAAGCATTCGTCACAAAATTCCCAAGGGTAGTAAATTTGGTTGTAAGTGTGGAGGTAGATAGATTAAATGTAGCATTTGTTGGTGCAATTACAGATGTTGTTTGGATGTGCAATCTGTTTAAGCATAATTAACTAAGCTAGATTAAGTTAATTTTATCGTGATTCTGAATGATATCAGTGACCTCTATAGGTTCTTTTGTTTTAAGTTACACTAATAACAAATTATTTTCCACTCTAATTGTTGGTATAAACTGTGGTCTACTTGAGATGCACTAGCCGGTTGTTTACATTGTCTTTCTTCTGAACCTTTGCTCCTGTGGATCTTCTTGCTCCTTCAATGGTTGGGAATGGGTCAATTAGGGGAATTTTGAGGATCTTAGTTGCTACCTATTGTTCTTCTCTATGGTATTTTTGAGACACACTGGCTAGTTGTTTTACATGGTATTTCTTCTGAACCTTTGCTCCTATGGATCTTCCTGCTCATCTCTGGGTTGGGATTGGTTGATAGGAGGATTTCCAAGGATGTTTACTGCTACGTAAGTGTATTAATTTTGATTGGTGGATTTGGTAACATATTTGAATTTTGAATGTGATCATGAAGGAGTCTCTTGGGGTCATTAATTAGTCTAGGGGGATATTTATTTTCCAAGTTGGTCATTGATTATATGAGGGCCAATCCATTAGTGGTTTGCGTTGTCATTGAATATCTTTATCTATTGTCTGCGTGATTAGGTTTTATGAAGGAAATTGGTCGATGGTGATTGGTTAGTCTATTTTATTTGAAGGGGTTTCCTAGTGGATTGAATTGCTGACAACCTACATCAAGTGGTGTCAGTAAATGATAGATATTAATTTACCTTTTCTACATATTTTATCGAGGTTTTTTCAGACACTACTACATAAGATATTTTTTAGTAATGCTCTCTAATTTGGCGCACATATAGGTGGGATTGCAGAATGTCGGTGGTGTCTATTGGACAACTGGAATTTACATCTATCGGTAGGATGTCACTTGATACTGAAGGAAACTAGGGAGGTGATGTACCATTACTCGATGTGTTGGTACATGCGACTATTGAGGTGGAGAGTCGGGGCTGCCCCAAGTCAGGAGTCTATCCCTTTGGGACATCTCCTGTAATTTTTGGGGTCTCCATCGATTGTGTTTTAATATGTTTTTTTTTACTGTTTCATTTATTTTGAATGCTACTTCTATCTGTTGGTTGCTACTATCAATACATTGTTGTGCAGAAACTTCTCACAATCATCGAAAACATGGATTAGATTCACTTAAAGGATGGTGGAGAAAAATTACATAATATCCATTGGTAGACAATATGCCTAATTAAAAATCTCTATGACAACTTTTGTGAGAAGCAGATGCCGAGGACAAAAGATATGATTATGGAAGAATTAGTCACAAAATTCCCAAGGGCGGTAAATTTGGTTGTAAGTGTGGAGGTAGATAGATTAAATGTAGCATTTTCTGGTGCAATTACTTAAGTTTTTTGGACGTGAAATGCGTCTAAGCATAATTATCTAAGCTAGATTCAGTTTTTATTGTGATTCTGAATGATATCAGAGATCCCTACAGGTTATTTTGTTTCAAGTTACACTAATAAAAAATTATTTTCCACTCTAGTTGTTGGTATAAACTATGGTCTACCTGAGACGCACTAGCCGTTTGTTTACGTTGTCTTTCTTCTGAACCTTTGCTCCTGGGGATCTTCCTGATCCTTCTCTGGTTGGGAATGGTAAATCAGGGGAATTTTGAGGATCTTATCTGCTACTTGTTGTTCTTCTTTATGGTCTATCTGAGACACACTGGTTGGTTGTTTTACATGGTATTTATTCTGAACCTTTGCTCCTATGGATCTTCCTACTCGTCTCTAGGTGAGGATTGGTTGATAGGAGGATTTCCAAGGATCTTTACTGCTACGTAAGTGTATTAATTTTAATTGGTTGATTTGGTAACATATTTTAATTTTGAATGTGATCATGAAGGAGTCTCTTGGGGTCATTAATTAGTCTAGGGGGTGATCAGGAGATCATGTCCAAGTTATGAAAATTGCTCAAAAATGGAAGTGGTCAGAAATGGTTGCAATCTAAATGACTGGAAAGGTCTCATCACTGCGATTCTAGTGCTATGAATGGTTCTCGAAACCGATCTTGTATGCGAAAGTTATTGAGGTTTGAAATCGTCTAGTGAACTCCAAAACATGACTTTTGACTTAGTTTGACTATGAAATTAAAAAAAAAAATTATAAGTCAAAAATTTATTTTTTATAAGGTTTTTTATAGCATATCAGAGGGTGCCACATGGCCTTCCCGGAGGCTTCCACGTGGCCCCATGCTTAAGGTTGAATGGCATATGAAAAAATGTTGAAGGTTATGGGATTTGAACCTATGAACTGACAGTTTGGGCAGGCCGACCTGACCGGCCCAGCTGTGCAGCTTGTTGAATGACTCGTGCAGTTGTGAACATAGTGTCAGTTCGACTTTGGAACGAGCGGAGAAAAGGAGCTGGGCTATCCCCTATCGTTTAAATGACCAAGTGGCTGGAACTGTGGCTTAAAATTGTTGAGCTGGCAGAATAAAAAGGGTTAAGCCCCGCAGGTCTAGCCCCTATGCATAGGACCTCCACCCGCGACCAAGGTCTAAGGTTGACGGCTTAGGTGGCGGTTAATTCATGGGGGTTCAGGCCCATGTGGCCAGTGCCACTCCCAAATGGTTAATCTGATGGTTATTATGTGGCTTATCCACGCGGCTTAGGCAGTGGCTTGGGCGTGGTGGCCACATTTGATAGCCCGTAACATTGAAATTTATTGCCTCCACCAATTTAGAACGCGGTTAAGCCAGTTAAGGAGATTCCACCAATTTTGTCGAGTTAACTGGAGTTCCTCCAGTTTTGGAGGAGGATTTTGGGGGACACTAGGCAAAAATTTGTTTTTGCCATAACTTTCTCAATTTTCGACCAAACAAGGGTCAAAAATAGTCAATTTTGGGTTTCTTGAGCATTCTGAGCAGTTTGGAACAGGTTTCAAGTCAAACAAAGGTGATCTATAGTAGATTTTTCTTCGATGAAGATGAAGGATCCATCAGGGCCATCATGGAGAAGGAACTGTATTGGGTTATATTTCACTATTTAGTGTGAAACAAAAGCCATTTCTAGCTATTTTCTATCTTCTGAAATTGAATTTACAGTTGGTTTTTCCTATTGAGGCATATTTTTACATGTGTAACAATTTTGAGAAAATTAATAGAGCAAGGAAATTCCATTGGGGAGCCTTGGACCAGCAAATGTAGCACAAGAGGGGTGAACTACCTTTGTCAAACTAGGAGGTAACTCCAAAAAACTCAATGTATATTAGATGGATATTGTGTGTGTATTTATACATGGAGATGAGGCTATTGGGATTCATTTCCCAATGACTCTTGGCCTTCCTTATTTACTAAATTACAATAATATACAATCTCACCCAACCCCTTAGGATTAGGTGTCAACATTCCCCCCTTTAATTTGAAGGGATGTTGGTGAGTCCAAGCATCATTATGAAATTTTCAAAATTTTCTCTTCCAAGTGCTTTGGTGAAGATTTCTGCGGTCTGCTCATTTGTGGAACAATGATATAGATGGATGGTTTTGGCCTGAACTTGATGTCGAATTAGATGTTATTTTGTATTGATGTGCTTTTTTCTATCATAAAACTTCAGGTTCTTGGCCAAGTTTATTGCAGAAGTGTTGTCGATCATGAGTGGTGTTGAATGCATTTGTTTCATCTGCAAATCTTCAAGGATTTTCCTGAGCCACACAATTTCATTTGTTGCTTTAGCTGCTGCCACATATTCTGCCTCGATGGTGGAATCTACTAGAATTGACTATTTGTGTGATCTCCATGAGACAGCTCCTGATCCAAGACTCATGGTATAACCTGAAGTAGACACCCCAGTTTCTTTGTCCCCATCAAAGTCTGAATCAGAGTATCTGATCAAGCTGAAATCGCCTACCTGTGTATATTTGAGTCCAAAGTCTTGAGTCCCTTTCAAGTACTTTAGAACTCTTTTTGCAGCAGACCAATGTCCTTCACAAGGTTTTTGCATAAATCTGGAGAGGATTCCAATAGCAAATGAGATGTCTGCTTTGGTGGTAGTCAGGTAGATAAGACTTCCAACAAGCGATCTATACTTCATTGCATCCTTGAATTCTTTCCCTTCAGTGGTTGTGAGCTTCAAATTTGGTTCCATTTGAGTGGTTAAGGGAGCATTCATCCATGCCAAACTTGTTCAAAAGATCTCCAATGTACTTCTTTTGAGAAAGAAATATAAATTTAGGATGTTGAGTTATTTCAATACCCAAATAGTAATGAACATAACCCAAAATCATTCATTTCAAAACCTTTATTCAATTCTTTCTTTATGGATGCAATATAACTTTCATTGTTCACTGTCATCAAAAGATCATCTACATACACCACAAGATATACAACTGTTTTTCCAACTTTATTAACAAAAAAGGTTGCACCATCAAGATCAAAATGTTTGAAGTCAAGTTTCAGAAGATGCTCAGTTAATTTCTCATACCAGGCTCCGATGCTTGCTTGAGTCCATACAAGGATTTTATAAGCTTGAAGACTTTGTGTTCTTGGCCCTTCACAAAAAATCCTTCTAGCTGGGACATAAAAACTTTCTCCTTTAGATGTCCATTCAAAAAGGTGGTTTTTACATCCATTTGATGGACTTTCCATCTTTGTGCTGCTATGGAAAAGAGAGTCTGGATGGTGGCCCATTTTGCTGTGGGAGCAAAAGTTTCTTCATAATCAACCCCTTCTTTCTGTGCAAAACCTTTTGCCACAAGTCTGTCTTTATGCTTGTCAAGTGAGCCATCTTCTTTGTACTTGTTCTTGTAGACCCACTTACATCCAATTGGTTTGGTTCCCAAAGGAGGATCAACCAGCTTCCAAGTGCCATTCTTTATCAAGGCATCATACTCCTTTTGCATCGCTTCATTCCATTCATCATGAGAATTGGCTTCTTTGAAGGAAGTTGGTTCATGATCTGTAGACAAACTCAATTCACAGTTATAAGTAATATCCATATCAACAGGTGAATCAGAATTATCTACATCACCTTCGTTTTTTCTAGTGAAACTTCTTGTTCCTGTTTTTCCAACCTCATTGGGATGAACGTTTTCTAGTGTCTTTGTCAGCCATTTGGGGGGACCTTTCTGAGATGGCCCAGGCTTCTCATTTGAGTAAATTGGAATTGAATCAAGATTCAATCTCTCAGTTTTGTCAATCACATCGTTCAAGGTGTCATCCGTGGTTGGTTCTTTAGGTGGGGGAGAAAGTGCTTCGAGAAATGATTCCATAGATTGATCCAGTATAGGAATCCCCCCTTCAAGATGTGGAATCTGATTATCAAATTCTTGAAAATAATTTTCATGTGTGAATCTATCCAAGCGATCAAGTTGCCGCTCAACAACATTGTCAGTCTTGGAAGATTCAAGGAATATGACATCTCTTGCTATTACAAACTTATTAGTGACTTCATCATAAAGACGATATCCTTTGGAGGTATTGAAATACCCTAAGAAGATACATTTTCGACTTCTAGCACCAAGTTTATTCCTTTGTACCTTGGGTATCAAAGCATAACAGGTGGAACCAAAGACCCTGAAATGATTTACTGAAGGAATGTGGCCATGCCACATTTCATAAGGAGTTTTGTTTCTGATTGAATTTGAAGGACACATATTCTTTATGTATACAACACATAGAACTGCATCAGCCCAGAACATCAATTTTACATTCTTAAAAAACATCATGGAGCGAACCATATTTAAAATTGTCCTATTCATTCTTTCAGCTACACCATTCTATTGGGGATTATAGGGAATAGTTGTTTGATGTTTGATCCCATGTTGACAAAGATAATTTTCAAAATCGTTTGAAGTGTATTCTTTTCCATTATCAGTACATAAAGAGCCAATATGAGTTTGTGCATCATTTTCAATCCATGCATGAAAATTCTTGAATGTTTGAAAAGCATCAGACTTGTTCTTCAATAAGTAAACCCAACACCTTCTGGTGTAATCATCAATAAATGTCATCATAGAAATAGAAATAGGGCCACATAAATCTGAATGAATAAGCTCAAGTTTTCTATGTGCTCTGGAATGTGAATCATGAAATGGCTATTTGCTATGCTTTCCTAGAATACAAGCATCACATTGCTTAAGTTTCCTAGGAATTGTAGGCAGTCCATTAACACCATTTTTCTTCAACAATCAAAGGCTGTCATAGTTTAAGTGTCCAAATCTAGCATGCCATAAAAGACTTGATGGGAATGTACCTTCATCATGATGTGAATTGAATGAAAAGTTTTGTGTATGAGCAGAGGAACCTTGCAGCTTCAAGAGTCTTCCTTCTTCTATTCCCTCCATGACAAGTGATCGATCTGATGCTTTTCTGACCTCTGCCTTGCCATAAAACATGTGAATGGAGTGTCCTTTCTGGAATATGTGGACCAAGGACAACAAGTTTCTCCTCAACTCAGGGAGGTATAGAACCTCATGTAGAAGATGATCTGGAAGACTAGGCAACTCAAGCTTGATTGTGCCAAGCACTGATGGCTTGAGTTTGGATTTATCTATGAAGTATACTGCTCCATCAACTTTGTCAGTAAATTATTCAAAAAAATATTTTCTAAATGTCATGTGACATTTTTCTCCTGAATCTAGCAACTAATCATTTCTCCAAAAAGTAAATGAAACATCAAACAAGTCTTCAGTTACTCCATTGTTACAATGTGCTATAACAAAATGAGCGGATTCAGGTGATTTACCTTTGTCTATGTCATTAGTTTTACCTTTTTCTTGATTCCTTTTCTACTCAATTTTATCCCAAGATATATTTCATGTAGATGCATCATGCCAGTCTTTATTGCAGTGTATGCAATGAAGATCATATTTTTTAGTTTCAGTTTGTCCGCCTCCCCTTCCTCTGAAATTTCTTCTTCCTCTTCCTCTTCGGCCACCCCTTCCTCTGAAAGAATATTGAGCATGACTCTTCTCTTTATGTGCAAAGCATACAACCTCTTCAGAAGTTAGAGGGGTCATCATATTTCCAAAAGCTTTCTCTCTTTTTGCAAACTTTTTCTCAAGGGACTCAAAAGTGATTTTCACAAGGTTTCCACTTGCTTGCAATGACTCAAGATAATTTGAGTAAGTGGGATACAAAGCCTTAACATAGCTATGAGAGATGTGTCAAAATATTCACCATTTCTCTTAATATCATGCATGATAGATCTTACTTCTGAAGCTAAAGCAAGAGGATCATCATTTTTCAGTTCTAGACTGAAAAAATTAATCATTAATTGAACAATTTCAAGTTCTAAATGTGAGTCATAGAGTTCTTTTAGCTTTCTCATGGCTTGATAAGAATTTGAAAACGGTGTAAAATGGCGACTCACCTCTTCATTTATGGAAGCTGCAATCAAGGCATAGGCCTTGCAGTTCTTGTTTTCCCAAATGGCGATCTCCTTGTTTGAAGTGGGTTTTGTTGGTGGAAGGTCATCTTCTCCTTCACAAATTCCTTTCCATAGCTCATTAAAAATGAGTGTGTTTGATTTTCTCAGACCATTCACGATATTTCTCCTTGCTGGAGAGAATAACTCCTACAATAGATATGAGAGAATGCATTCTTTTGAAGGAAAAAAAAAACTTTGGCCGGGGCGCAACTTCAATTTCGGTTTCACCTCCTCGTAATGCCAGCAAAAAAAGTTGGGGAAAACAAGAGACATTCGGGGGAGGTGAAATCTCGGGGAAGGTGACGGGGGGGGGGTGGTGGAACTGGGGAAGGTGATTTCTGGGGGGGAGGAACTGTGTAAAAAGAAATAAAATAAAAAATGCAGAGGGGATAGTGATGGGAGGGGCGGGTTGGGGATGAGTGTGAGTGATGGGGAGGGGCGGGTTGGTGGGAAGAGCGAGAGGGGAGGGGGAGGGAATGAGTGGAGTGAGGGGTGAGGGATGAGGGCGAGTGCAGGTGAGGGGGTGAGGGGTCGGGTGAGGGGGAGAGTGGTGAGGCCGCGGGTAGGGAGGGTCGTGAGTCGAGGGATCACTATGCATGTGAGGGGTGAAGGGGCAGAGAGGGAGGGTAGGATGAGGGGTGAGGGCGAGGTGAGCAGAGAACAGGTGCTGATAACGAGTGTGCTATGAGGAATGGGTGAGCATGTGAGAAAATAGGTGATTTTCACAGTGAATGAGAAAAAATGTACAATAAATTTAACTGTGCTCAAAATTTGAGAAAAAAATGCACATTAGCAGAAATTATAGACAGAATGTGCAGAAAAATTGCAGAATTTGCAGTAAAAAAAATTGCAGAATTTTCCAGAATTGCATTAATGGCAGAGGAGCAGTAAGAAAACTGAATAAGGCATAAAACTAAATGCACAATGACAGTCTACAAAAATGCAAAGCATGAGGGAGTTACATCAAAGGCAGGAATGCCAAAAATGGGACTGGCTCTGATACCATGTAAAACCAGGAGGTAACTCCGCAAAACTCAATGTATATTGGATGGAGATTGTGTGTGTATTTATACATGGAGGTGAGGCTATTAGGATTTCACTTTCCATGACTTCTTGGCCTTCCTTATCACTAAATTACAAATGAGAGACCACCCAACCCTTAGTTGAAATAAGCACTTTCAACAATTTTTTGTGTAATGTGCTGGTGAATTTTACTTGCTGTTCATTTCTGTTGTATATGTTAAATAGTAAAATTACTTAACTAATCCTCACACATAAAACTAAAAAACATAACCAAAAATACTTTTTTTGACCTGCAATTCATGGAGAACACTTTGCACACTTAATTATATTTGTTTGGATACTTTGCATAGCGTTACAAATATTTCAATTCAGATCAAGTTGGTATCAGAGCTAGAGTTTTACTCTGCATTTGTTCTTGTGAAAATATATATTTGACTGTTTGCAAGGTTTTGATGCTTACTAGGCTTAAGCTCAGGAGAGGAGAAGGAAAATTGGTTAGAGCTCAAAGTAATCCTCAACCAAGGAGGGCCAGAGTGCCATTATCTCCACCTTCGATTTCACCTCCAAGAGAAGCAGAAGAAGCCATAAGCATGTCTTCAAGAGAAGGAGAAGTTCCTGAAGACATTGATCCCAAAGAATAAGAACAGGTGTTCAGAAAGGCATTCCTAGACATGACTGAGATGGTGAGGATACTCAACCAAGAAAGGAATGAAAGGCTTGTAGGAGAAGGGTCTAAACATCACAAGGAAGGAGAGGGATCTTCAGGAGGAAAAAAAAGTATCATGGCTGTGCAGGTGATATGGAGGAAATGTAGATCCATCATCTCTCATTCTCATCTTCCACATCATCCTCAACTTTAGGTGAATCCCATCCTGTAAGTATAAGAACACCGTAGAAAAAGTCCATTTTAAAGTTTGATGTTAAGTTTGATGTCAATGTTTATAATGTAGGCTGAATGCTACTGTAATCCTGACAATGATACAAGGCTGGAGGTTTACTTGAGGATACAAAACCTTCATGATGACGACACCAAGATTCAGTTAGCCTCTTTGAGAATGGATGGTGCAGCATTGGTTTGGTGGGAAGCCAAAACCAAGGAGGAGATTAGAAATCATGGTAAGATCACTTTATCATGGGTTTATTTCATTACTACAATTAAGCAAAAAATTTATCCTTTAGCTCATTTACAAAAGGCTATCATGAATTGGAAAAATTTCAAACAACTTGAGGGACAAAATATACAAGACTACACCCAAGAGTTTAGGAGAAGAGCACTCTTATTAGGGGTAGACTTACAAAGTCAAGACACTTTGCTGAAATATATAGGTGGTTTGCACAGCTACCTTAGACATACTATCCTTATGTTCAATCCTACTAGTCTAGATGAGATTTGTGCACAAGCCACGCATTTAGAGGCTAGAGGGAAACATACTTTTGATGAGGGTAGAAACGAGCCTTTTAAGGGGGAAAACAAAGATAAAACCTCAAAAGGAAAAGGAAAAAAGAATGAATTTGTTGAAAAAGAGGGTGAGAAAGTTATTTGTGAACACTATTCAATAGAAGGTCATGAAGAGAAAAATTGTTGGAAATTATATCCTGAAAAAAGAACTCAATTTAACAAAAACAAAGGGAAGCAGAAAACTGCAGCTACTACAACTACACAGCAAGACTTAGGTGATGATTCAGGTGATGAAACTAAAATTACATCCATGGGTTTGAAGAATATGAAGGGTAAAGAAACTAAAACTAAACCAAGTACTAGTACTTCAAACTGTCATGTACAAGCTCCAAATGAGGAAGAAAGAATTGAATTGTTCCATGTGAGGGTAATCTCAAAACATACAAAAATTGACACATTGTTTGACAATGGGTCACAAGCGAATCTTATCTCAGAAGACTTAGTCAAACAACTAAAACTTGATACCATTCCACATCCAAGACCATATCCACTTGGTTTGATTTGAAAGGATGCAAACTTACAGGTTTCAAAGAAGTGTATATTGTGCTTTGCAATTACTGCACATTTCATTGACACAGTTGAACTTGATGTAGTGCCGCTTGATATATCAGGAATTGTTTTGGGAAGTTCTTACACATATGATAGGAAAGCGATCTTCCATCGCTATGAGAACAAGTATCATCTATTCAAATATGGCAAGGAGTTTATTGTCAGATCACATCACAAAAAGACAAATATAACGGTGTTAAATGCTGGACAGGTAAAAAGGCTAGTGAATTCTAGTAAGAGTTTTGTACTTCTTATGGTTAAGCCTAAGGTTGATGTGAATCATGATTCATTTGAAAATTTTTATCCCAAATTAAAACCAGATTTATATGATGTAGTTGATGCACATCATGAGATGTTTCAGGAACCGACAGGTTTGCCTCTTAAAAGGGAGATTCAACATGAAATACAGTTGCAACAAGATTGTCCTCTTCCTAACATAGGCATGTACCGCATGTCTATCATGGAGAATGATTATCATTTGAATAATAATTTGCTATTTCATATGGGAAAGTTATGCATACCATAGGGAGAGAGACTAAGTTTCATGAGAGAAGCTCATTCTTCTCTTATTGTTGGACATTTCGGGGTAAGCAAAACGGTGGCACATTTATAGAGGTATTGTTATTGGCCCCTCAAGATGCAGATAAAGCTCACGTCAGTTGTAGTGCTTTTCATTATGTGTTACAAGCAAGAATAAAATTCACTGAAGTTTGGTTTATATACGCCCATTACCGGTACCTTCTAGACCATGTGAAAGTGTTTCTATGATTTTGTTCCGAGGCCCAGTTTCATTGCTCAGAAAGCAACATTATTATCCTTAGTAGTTGGATAGATCTCAACAAGATGTGTATTTCATGTCATGTAAAAACTACACCATAAAAAACTCGCCGATTTATATTTTCAACATGTATGGGTTCATTATGGCTTGCCTACTTCTATTGTTATAGTGACAGGGATTCCGTATTTGTTGGGAATTTTGTTCAATTTATAGAAGATGTATGGACACTGTTGTTATACTGCTTTTATCCACAGGCACGATGGCCAAACAGAGGTAGTGAACAAAACCATTGTACATCTTTTGAGAGGTTATTGCAATAAGCATCCCAAGCTTTGGGATGAGCACTTTCATTACATCCAGCATGCTTACAATCGGGCCAAGCACTCTTCTACAAATACTTCACAATTTGAAGCTTGTTTTGGGTATTTTCCTAAGTCACCTTTAGATTTCATTCTTGAGAAGGATTTTTCCATTGATGGGCATAATGAAATTGACAAAGCTTGCATGTTCATTGAAATAATTCTGCTCATACATCAGCAGGTTCAAGAACAGCTTGAAAAGAGTCAAGGCAAGTACAAGGAGAGGCATGAAAAACACAGATTTGATCATAAGTTTCAAGAAGGAGATGAGGTATGGCTGCATATTAGTAAAGAAAGAATGCAAGGAGAAGGTAAAAAGCTGAAGCCTATTTGTTATGGTCCATTCAAGATTATTAATGAAGTTGGAAATAATGCTTTTCAACTAGATTTTCCTTCATATATGCAAATGTATTCCATTGTGAATGTGGAAAATTTACGTTTGTATGAGCCCCCTTTGATTTTTGATCAAGGGAGTGACATTTAGCTGCCATCAATAGAATATTTCTCACTAGAATATTTGGACGAGCTAAAGAGGATACTATCCTTGACAGGAGGACACACACTTCTAAGAGGGGAAGTGTCGATTATCTTCAAATTGGTCTTAAAGGATGCAAACCGAGTAAGGAAAAATGGATGGAGGTGGAAAAGGTGAGGGGGTTGTACCCTCATATTTTGAACAGGTAATTGAAGGCTTTTGGGGTCTAAAAGCTTGCCAATGGGGAGGTGTGATCAGGAGATCATGTCCAAGTTATGAAAATACTAAAAAATGGAAGTGCTCAGAAATGGTTGCAATCTGAACGACCGGAAATGTATCGTCGCTGCGATTCTGGCGCTGTGAATGGTTCTCAAAACCGAGGTTGCATGTAGAAGTTATTGAGGTTTGAAATCGTCTAGTGAACTCCAAAACATGACTTTTAACTTAGTTTGACTATGAAATTTAAAAAAAAAAATATAAGTCAAAAATTTATTTTTTATAAGGTTTTTTATAGCCTATCAGAGGGTGCCATATGGCCTTCTCGGAGGCTGCCATGTGGCCCCATGCTCAAGGTTGAATGACATATGAAAAAATGTTGAAGGTTATGGGATTTGAACCTATGAACCGACAGTTTGGGTAGGCCGACCTGACCGGCCTAGCTGTGCAGCTTGTTGAATGACTCATGCAACTGTGAACATATTGTTAGTTCAAATTTGGAATGAGCAGAGAAAAGGCGTCTGGCTTGCTAAGAGCATCGATGTTAGCCACCTATAAATTTTTTGTCAAGCAAACAGGTGGCTAAATATTTTTCTGAGCCTTCAAGAAATACATTTACTTTGAAAATCTCTCATTCAGAAACTTCAGTGCCTTGCCTTAGAAATATTCTGTATCAACAAGCCCAGATCCAAAAAGCCTCACTGTCTGTAAAACATTATGCTCAGAAAAGCATCCATTTTCAACTTGTATCCCTGCAAATTTCCCCATTTTAACTAAGTCTTCTAAACCATCAAATTCCCCTTTTTTAAACCATGTGAATCCCTTCATTTGGTGAGAAAACCCCTTTTTCCCCTTATCGAAACCTCTTTTAAGCTTAAAAAAAATCGTTTTTAGGCCTAAAAACCCACTTTTTATCATATAACAGGCTTAGCCCCTTTTGGCCTAGCCCCTAACCACTTCCCCTCCATGAAATTGGGAACTAATACCAAGCGTTAAACCATACAGTGCTTATTGCATTGGAAGTTTAGATGAGAGCGTGTTTTCTTTGTTAAACGAAAATCTACGATGCAAGAGGATCTTGTTCTATGGGTCTCAGAAGTAGTATCCACTGTCGATATGTAAAGATCTGACGGTCCACGCAAAGCCCACCGTGCACCCCATAATACTCCTGTGATACCCTCCGATGGCCATCTCCACCGTTGATTCCCCTTTAATCCAATGGCCATCACACCACCGTGCTAATCGCCAATCAGAATTTTTTATTGTGCCACCCTTCGATTCCCCGATTGGTTGATCTCCGATTGAATCCTGGCTGTTGAATACACAAGAACCAATGGCCAAGATTAGCTCTCTCACCACCCCATGTCCCCGATTGGCCACCCTCCGATCCAGTCGTGACCATCGATCTTCCACTGATCCGATGGTCCATATGCAATCGCAACATCGTCCCATCGGATTTTTGGCCCCTGCCTCCTCCGATTCCGATTGAATCTCAGCCGTCCGTCCCATTCGATCCAACGGCCAGAATTATTTTCGCCCATTAACAATTTCCCTCTGCCTTCACTTTCCTGCTTTCAATCTCAGCTATTCTTTTCGTAGATCGGACAACCCAGGTTCAAACAGCCTTTGACTTGTCCCCACCTTACCCATCACACATCTCCTCGTATCACGCTCCATTGATCACCGTCAGATCTCATGGTCCCAGATCCAATGGCTAGCATCCATATCACGTAACTTTGGCATCTGAGGTTTAACAGTTTAAATTCACGCGATATGGGTGGTTTTATTTTGCCACGTGTCAGGCAGCACACCATATCGCGTGATTTTGATAAATTTTCAAAACCACGCTTTGGCTACGCGAAAACAATTTTTTTCCCTAGAAAACCACTTCCCCTCTTCTGCCTCTGGACTTTCTTCCATGCAATCCTTACCGTTGATCTATGTAGATCTACGATCCTCATTACATCTTGCATTTCATTCATAGTTCTTCATCGCGCTACCAAAGAACTTCATCGTGGCATCTCGACCGTTGATCTCCTCTTGAGATCTAACGGTCCATATTCCATCGCCCTCTGCCCATGCTAGGTCCCACCATTCATGCTGATTTCATTTCATTTTCATTCATTTCCTTTGTAATCCTCTTACATTAAAACCTTTATTTTTTACATTAAAGGTTTATTTCATATCGCCTAACCTTCTAAAGTTAGTCCATCAGTTAAACACCACCGTTGATCACCTCCATCTAATCTAATCGGACGGTCCACAACCATTCCTCCATCAGACCTCATCAGATCATGTTTCCACCATTTCACAACATTTTGCAGCCGTCTTCCAGTGCATTCACCTCATCCACCATTGTTGTGTTGCCATTCCCATGATCCTCCACTGCATCCACCACCACTCCCGCATGGATTTTCTTAACATGTTTGTGTGTTTTGCAGTATTACGGGTGGTGAAAACCACCATTGCTCACAGTCACTGTCATAGTGACACAGAGCGCAAACAAGGCCATTTTCAGAGCCTGAGATTGCAGAGAAAATGCCTGGGAAGGTGTCGGAATGAAATATTTCATTAAAGAACAGTTTTTAACTATGTAAAACCATTCAGAACCATTAAAACTCCATTTTCACTGACATAGAGAGTCAAGGGAGCGACAAAGAGTATCAGTGAAGAATTAAGAGGTTTAAAGCATGTTATTGAATATTTTAAGCTCTAATTCAATGATCTAAGGGAGAATGTACCAGATTGAAGACCTTATGAACAACACAAAAGGCCTAATGAGGCCTAAAGCACAGAAGACAATCTTATCAGTGTTTCACATCAGTAGAAGATTTTTTCCTGAGAAAGGACAGAGTTCCCATAATGTTTTACTCGTCATCAATGTTTTTGAGAAGATATACACCCTGACAGAAGTCCTAATGCTACCAAAGAATTTGTTACACATTATGGCAGACCTGAAATTCATTTATCTTCATTTTTCTTATCACCAAAGTAATACAGATTACTACAGAGTACTATAGCTGAAAGTACATCAAAGAACATAACTGGAGTTATTATCAGCCTGTCGAAGATCACTCTTTCACCAAAAGAGTACTGAGAATCAATGTATGGATATTAAAATAGAATGGGCCTCGAGCCACTCTTCTTCCTCTGTTTTATTGTTTCATTAAAAGTTCTATCTACCTCCTCTTCCTCTCTATATCTATAAAAGTCATGAGAAAACACATTGTAAGGGTTGTTGGTTGTTTATCGGATATCTGTGAATTGTAAGTTGTTTCTCTTGAGATATAGTTTTGGGTGTAAATTTGTGAGATAGGCCGAGGAAGATGAATTCAGACTAAATATCAAGCTGTTGGAAAATGTTGTATATGAATAGTGTTTCTCTTTAATATGACAAGCACATTTCTTTGGATCCTAATTTAAAGCAGCGGTGATGTGTCCTACCTTTGTCTCAGTTTTCCTTCTGTAACTCATTACATTTCATTTCTCTGGTAAGAATCAGAAATCTGGCTTAGGATATACCCATGCATGGTACCCTAATGCTCCTGCTCTTCTTATCTTTAATGTTTTCTGCTATATGTGCTATCTGAGAACTAATTCAAGATCATTTAACCAGTGTCGTAGCTGTTATTCACTGCTAACTGATGTATGAATTTATGAATTTGTTCTTAGATGTTCTTGTCTGGTTTTAATTGAAATAATTGGGATACTAGGAGTTTAGAATGCTGATTCTGTCTCACTAGGGTCCTTTTCAATCAATTGAACCTTTCTAAGTTCCCTTAAGTTGAATGTCAAAGCATTGAAATTTCAAAGCCTTTCTCTGATCTCAGGCTTCACATTTGTGTTTAAATCTTTAGTGTTTCTTGTTGTCTGAACATCATCATGGTAGCATGGTATGCTCCTTTGGTGTTACCATAGCCTCTAGTTCCTTTACCCAATGATTACCAGTCAAAAATCCCACATTTCACTGCAAAAGAGTCTACCACAGTTCAACACCATGTAGATAGGATGGAATATCCCTTTGACTATATGGAGATAGATGATGAGATAGTCAAGATGAGAATCTTTTCCCAGAGTTTAGGAGGAGATGTGAAGAAGTTGTTTAAAGGACTACCTCTCAATAGTATCCATGATCTTCCCTCTTTATATCAATCCTTCATAAACAAATGGGAAGTCAAGACCAACCCTCTCCAAATCCTAGCAGAATACAAGAATCTTAAAAGAAATGTAGGAGAGAGTGTCGATGACTATTCTACAAGGTTTAACATTTTTTACAACGCTCTACCTCCACACATGAAACCTCCCCAAGGAATGGCTTTAGTGAAATATCCTGAAGGTTTTGATGCTGACATGGCCTATCAACTTAGGGAGAGAGATTGCAACACATTGGAAGATATGCAAAAAGGAGCAGTGAGTGTAGAAGCTAACCTTATTGAAAAAAGGGCCAGAATGAGGTTGGAGAAAATGGTAACATATAGGGATGACACATCAGCTTCCACATCAGATCCCAAGTATGACAGTCTAGCCAAAACCATGGAGAGACTAGGAAAAATGGTGGAAAATTTCATTGTCCAAGTCAGTAATCAGAACAAAAACCAAAATCATAACCAGGAACCGAAACTTCAGGAGAAACAACCGTCCTAATAGACAAAGAGACTCTGATCAACAAGTCATACCGCCATTTCAACAGAATTTCCTTGATGAATATGAGGGGATAATAGAAGAGTCCGAGGGAACCACAATAAACATGGTGGAAATAGACAACTCAATCCACAAGTGTTCCACAGAAGACAATCAGTCCTCACACTCACATTGGGATGAGGAAAGGTTAGAATCTGAGGATTATAGGCTAGGATTTCAAAATTCCATCATGCAGGTCAGAGAATAGTATGAACTCAGAACCAAGAAGAGCTTAGACACTTCCAAACCAAAAGCTTCTGAGATTACCATTAAGAAAAGACCTGAGAAAATTCCTAAAGCTACTGATGAAAGAAACAAATTAGCAGCTGAGAGTTCTGGGAAGAGCAAAGAGAAAGACAGCCAAAATAATGATAAACAAATTCAACAAACTAGCAGCACCGACACTACAGCTAATGCTCCTGATAAAACAGCTGCAAACATTGTACATAGTGAGAATCAACACAATGATTATGCCGCTAAAGTAGTGGCTAACAAAACAGAGTTGAGTCTTACAAAGAGTCAATCTCCCTTCAATTTGGAGAGTGAGATTTCTAAAATTAAAATTTTTGTCCCACTCTCTGAGCTGGCCACTTAGGATGTATATAAAGGCCAAATTTTCAAGGCTTTAAATCTAGGTGAAAATAGTGACACTGTCAATCTAAGTGATGATCAACCAGCCCTTCTGTTTGGTCCAAAGATAGAAGGGAAGTTTTAGGAAGGGGTAGTACCTCCTTTTTATATTAGACTCAATATCCATGATAAGATCCTGCACAATGCAATGCATGACTCTGGGGATTCACACAACCTAAAGCCTAAGGTAGTTATGGAGAAGTTAGGCCTAGATATAACCCGACCCTATAAGGATTTATATTCATTTGACTCTAGCAGAGTGAAGTGCCTTGGCTTAATCTAAGATCTTTGTGTGAACTTGACCCAGATTCCAACAAAATGCATGGTTATGGATTTTGTAGTGGAAGATGTGCCACCTAAGTATGGTATGCTATTATCGAGGTCATGGGGAGCCAAGCTACAAGATACAATGCAGATGGATGGGTCATATGCCACAATCCATCTCTTTAGCCTGCTTAGGAGACTATATAGAGAGGCACAAATGAAGTTCATGGTCAGCAGCCCCGAAAAACCTAAAAATTCACCTCTGTACTCTGTATACACGGATCTGAACTCCTTTATCCCTTTCAACGATGAATCAATAGAAGAACCAGAGCTAGAGGATAGAGATGCAAACAATAGGGTAGAGCCCATAGATTAATGGCCACTCTAGACATAGAAGAAAATGAAGAAGAAACCTTTGGACAGTGCACTGAAACTGAAACTCAGAGAAACAAAACCAAGACTACAAATAACTCACTGGTCATCTCCCTGAAATCCATACACATCATGTAGAACAAAACACTGCACACCGCGATGTAGACCCCATATTACAACATAACAGTGAAACCAACATTAGGGAGGGAAATGATGATAAAACTGAAAACGATCCCTTATGGAGAATGAATTTCGATGGGTCTTGCACTAGAAGGAATGCAAGAGCCGCAACGTGGTTACATAACACTGAGAGTGACTATACTAAGAGTCATGCCTTCAAACTGGAATTTTAATGTACAAACAATATCGCAGAGTATGAGGCCCTTATCCTAGACTTGAATCTGTTGAAAAAAATAGGAGCCCAAAGGATATCTATACATAGAGACTCTGAGTTAATCATAAAACAAGTGAACGGAGAGTATACGGCGAAGCACCCTAGATTGAGAGCATACAGAAATGATGCTATGGATTTACTGAAAACCTTTGTATAGTATGAACTGGTGTTTGTTCCAAGGAGTCAGAACATTGTTGGAAATGGATTAGCCTGCATAGATAGTTCATATCATAAAGCTCCCAGTGACAAAAAAATCATCATTCAGACGAAATATAGGCCTGCAATTCCAGATAACGAGAAATATTGGCAGGTCTTTGAGGGCAACAAGCAGATAGAGAATTTCCTGATTGGAAGGAACGAGTTTGAATTCTCTGATTCAGACTCTAAATCTGATGAAAGTTGCCTGAGTGAAGAGCCCCCTGATGAAGAAAAATCACCCCATAACGTAGAAATAAACATGTTGACTAAACAACTTGGAACTCAAACCGAAGAGTATAAGAACGCAGAAAAAGAGGAAATAGAGGTGCTACAGTCAAAAGATAAGAATATACCCAGAGAACTGACACCTTTAGAGGACCTTTTTTATTTTAACGACGTAGCAAAGAAACCCACTATATAACACTCAAACTCTGATGTTGAGGAATGCAACATAGGCACCGAGGATAAGCCTAAGATGATTAAACTGGCTAAGTCCTTGCCCGCAGACATGAAAAAGAAATATACTGACTTATTTAAAGATTTCATCGATGTGTTTGCCTAGAGCTACAAGGACTTAAAAGCCTATGATATGAAGATTATCCAGCACAAGATCCCCTTGAAAGAAAACCAAAAACCCTTCAAACAGAAACTTCGCATAATTAACCCGAAACAACTACCTCTAATGTAAAATGAGATTAAGAAAATGTACGAGGCAGGGATTATAGTGCCTGTGAGATTTTCCGATTGGGTTTCCAACCTTGTAGCTGTAAGAAAGAAGACAGGTGAGATTAGACTGTGCATCAATTTTAGAAACCTTAACAGAGATTCACTTAAAGAAAATTACCCCTTACCAAAGATGGAACACATCCTTCAGAGGGTAGTTGGTTCAAAAAGGATCTCCCTATTAGATGGTTTTTCAGGCTATAACCAAGTTTTATTACTCCCATAAGACCAACTGAAGATGTCTTTCACCACTCCATGGGGCACTTTTATGTACGTAAAAATGCCTTTTGGACTGATGAACGCTAGTGCAACCTTCCAACGAGCAATGGACATAGCCTTTTTGGAGGAAATAGGGCACTTCATTGTCATCTATCTGGATGACATAGCAGTCTATTCCAAGACTGATTAGGAGCACCTAAAACATCTGAGAAAAGTTTTTGAAAAATGTAGAAGGTTCAGTTTGTCTTTAAATCCCAAGAAGAATGTATTTGGGCTTCAAGAAGATAAGCTTCTTGGCCATATTATATCAGAGAAGGGAATTAAGATAGACCCAAAAAGAGTTGAGGGAATACTACAAATTACCCACCTAAGAAACATAAAAGAGTTGCAGTCCTTTATTGGGAAAATTAACTTCTTAAGGTGGTTTATTCCCAACTTAGATGAGCACCTCAGGGATATGACAAACATGCTGAAAAAATATGTAGGGGTTAAGTGGACTCTAGAGGCCAAAAAATATTTTGAGTTAGTTAAACTTGCGCTCGCCCAAGCACCTGTCTTAATCAGCCCAAATTTCTCAAAAGACTTCCTTATATTCTCCTTTTCCTTCGAGCATACAGTGGCTGCAGTCCTACTACAGAAAAATCCAAAGGGAATGGAGCAGCCTATTGCTTTCTTCAGCAAAGGTTTGAGGGATGCACCCTTGAAATATAACATAATAGAAAAATAAGCCTATGCCTTGGTAAAAGCCTTGAAAGACTTTAGGGTGTATATTTTGCATTCTCACATCATTTCCTACATGCCAAACATAGTGGTAAAAGACATTTTGTCCCAGGATCCTGATGGAAAGAGGGGCAAATGGATTGTTGTAATATTAGAGTATGACCTGGAAATAAAACACACAAAACTGATCAAAGGTTAGAGCTTAGCTCAAATAATAGCCGAATCTAACTTGCAAGCCCTTGACGTAAACATGGTGAATTCCTTGGATGAACATGAAGGATTGCCCAGTCCTACTGTTGAAGAACAATTTCAAAACTCTCCTTGGTATTCTAATATCCTGTATGTTCTTACAAACCTCAATGCCCCTCCTGATTTATCAAAGACTAAGGCCGGGTTCCTAAAGTTAAAAGCCAGAAACTATTGCATAATGAATGAATGTTTATACTGGAAAAATGAAAATGGTTTTCTGCTTAAGTGTCTGCCTGAAACCGAAGCAGAGAGGATAAAACAGGAGTTCCATGCAGGAGAGTGTGGAGGCCATTTAAACTGGAAAGCCAATGCTAACAAAATACTCTGAGTTGGCTATTACTGGCCTACACGTTTCAATGACATCCACAAAATGATAATTTCCTACCATAAGTGCCAGATTTTTGAAGGCAAAAGGAAGCTCCTCCCTTTACCATTGCAACCTATTACTTTTGAGACTCCCTTTCAACAATGGGGCCTAGATTTCATAGGAGAAATACACCCTACATCTTCTGCTCAACACAAGTGGATCCTTACAGCCACAAACTATTTCACAAAATGGATAGAGGCCATCCCTTCTAGGAATGCCACCTATTCTGTCATCATTAGGTTCCTAGAAGACCACATCCTCTCTAGGTTTGGCTGCCCTAGAAAGATAATCACTGATAATGCTGCTGCTTTTGGATCCAAGAAAATGATTGATTTTTGTCACAGGTATCAGATAGAACTTGGTCATTCAACTGCTTATTACCCACAAGGTAATGGGTTAGCTGAATCATCAAACAAGAGCTTGGTGACCATTATCAAAAAGTTGCTTGAAGAGAATAAAAATTCATAGCATAACAAGTTAGTGCATGCTTTGTGGGCTGACAGGCTAACAACAAAGAAATCCATTGGAATGTCACCATATCAACTTGTTTATGGGACAAAGGCAGTATTTCCTACCAGCCTAGGGGTACCAGTGATTAAAATATTTCAAGAGATTCAGACAGAAGAGGACAGTATGGCAAGGAGGATAAATTAAACAATACATCTCCAACAAACAAGATAAGAAGTCTATAACAAAGCTTTGAAAGTGCAGGAAAATATAAAGAAGTTGTTTGATAAAAGAACGAAAGCTTGTGACTTTAAAATTGGAGATAAGGTTCTAAACTGGGACTCTAGGAGAGAAGAAAAAGGAAAGCATGGCAAATTTGACAGTTTGTGGCAGGGTCCTTACATCATCCAATCCACTATCGGTCCAAATGCCTTTTTTCTGCAAGAGCTAGATGGTGTAGATCTATTTGGGGGTCCTGTCAATGGCAGGATGCTCAAGCATTACTACTGTTGATTTCCAGTTTACAGTTTTCATTTCCATTATAAATACCATTGTTGTGTTTTTTTTTCAAAGAAAAAGAGAAAATGTTTCAAAAAAGAGAGAAAGAGAGGTTCAGACATGCTCAAAACTTGAACCTCTGAAGTGCAAAAGATTGGCTCTAACATGATCAAAACCTGAGCCAAAGGAAGTAAAGAAGTTGGTCCTAAAATGCTCAAAATCTGAACCAACAAAGAAGAAAGAAGAATCAGCTCTAACAAGCCTAAAAACCAGAGCTGAAGTGAAGAAGAAAGTGACTCTAACAAGCTCAAAAATTGAGTCACAAAGAAAGGAAGGATGCTTCAGAGTTTCAAAATTTCAAGCCTTCAAAATTTTGTTTTCAAGTTTCTGCAATTTCAGTTCATGTGCAGCTGTATTTATGCCATGGATCCACAGCAAGCCAGACTGTCTAATCCTGGTTTGACTGTTTGTAAATTTCTGTTGTAGAATGTAGAGAAAGAAATCTGCTAGATAGTTTAATCCTAGCAGATATTAGTGTAGGTAGAGAAGCTATGAGGCCAACAGTTTAATCCGGTCTCATGGAGGAATAAGGGTAAAATTAGATTAGTTTGTTTCTACTTTCAATAAAAAAAAAAAAATGATGAAGAAGATTTGCAAATTCAAATGCACCTTGAAGAAAAAATGTTAGAACTGTAGGATGGGTAGGTAGATTGTTTGGGGAATGTTTTCTGCTGAATAATATCCATCATGTTTGTAATAGCTAAATCAAAGAAGAAAGGATGGTTCAAAGATCAGGCATCTGGCCTACTTCCCAAAGAATAGTTCTGAAGTTCTTGACACCTTCAAGAAGATGCCATCCCCATGTGAAGCTATTGTTAGCCACCTATAATTTTTTTGTCAAGCAAAAAGGTGGCTAAATATTTTTCTGAGCCTTCAAGAGATACATTTCCTATGAAAATCTCTCATTCTTGAAGCCTCTGTGTGCCCTTTGCCTTAGAAAATATCTTCACTGCTGTTTCCATCCAAAAAGCCTCACTGTCTGTAAAAAATTATGCTCAGAAAAGCATCCATTTTCCCCTTGTATCCCTGCAAATTTCCCCATTTTAACCCTTTTTTCCCCTTCTCAAAGTTTCCCCTTTAACCACCAAAACCCCTTCCTAAGTTTTTAAACCATCAAATTACCCTTTAAAGATCATGTGAACCCATTCATTTAATTTTAAACTCCTCTTTTCCTCTTACTGGAACCTCTTTCTAGCCTTAAAACCACCATTTTTAGGCCTAAAAACCCACTTTTTATCATATAGCAGGCTTAGTACCTGTCGTCCCAGCCCCTAACCACTTCCCCTCCATGCAACCAGGTGCTAAGACCAAGTGCTAAACCATACAATGCTTATCGCATCAGAAGTTTGGTGTGGAGCAATGTTTCTTTGTTAAATGAAAATTCTGATGTGAGAAAGCGTTTTGTTCTGTTGAGCGTGGGTGCAATACCCACCGTCGATCTGTAAATATCTGAAGGTCCACGCAAGTCTTATCGAGTCCCATAACATTCCTTTGTGAACCCTCCGATTGTGATCTCCACCATTGATTCACATTTAAATCCAACGACCATCACATCGTCGCCCCAATCGCCAATTGGAAATTTTAAAATGTGCCACTTTCTGTCTCCCCGATTGGCCGATCCTCGATTGAATCCTAGCCGTTGAACCCACAAGAAAAAATGGCTAGGATTTTCTCTCTCTCCTCCCCGTATTCCCCGATTGGTCATTCCCAATCCAATCCTGACCATCGATCTTCCGCCAATGCGATGGTCCATGTGTAATCGCAACATCGTCCCATCAGAGTTTCGGCCCCTGCCTCCTCTGATTCTGATTGAATCTCAACTGTCTGTCGTATTCGATCCGATGGCCAAGATTCCTCCCGCCCATTAAACTACCCCTCTGTCTTCATTTTCCCACTTTCGATCTCGACCGTCCATCGCGCTGATCGGACGGCTCACATTCAAACCACCTTTGACTTGGCCCCCCGCTTCCGACCGTGCATCTCCCCGTATCGCGCTCCATCTGCCACCGTTAGATCTCACAACCCCAGATCCGATAGCTTCGAACCATATCACGCAACTTTTGCGTCCGAGGTTTAACAGTTTAAATTCACGTGATATGGGTGGTTTTATTTTGCCACGTGTCAGGCGGCGAACCATATCGCGTGATTTTGGGAAATTTTAAAAACCGTGCTTTGGCTGCGCGAAAGTAGTTGTTTTCCCTGGAAAACCACTTCCCCTCTTTCGCCTCTGGACTTTCTTCCACACAATCTCGACCGTTGATCTATGCAGATCTATGGTCCTCATTAAATCTCACATTCATTCATAGTTCTTCATCGCGCTACCAAAGAACTTCATCGTGACATCTCGACTGTTGATCTCCTCCTGAGATCTAACGGTCCATATTCCATCGCCCTCCACCCATGCCAGGTCCCACCATTTGAAGCCTCATTTCATTCGTTTTCATGCATTTCCTTTGTATTCCGTCCAAAGGTCGAAACTGAATGTTTTACATTAAAAATCTTTCCTTCCACCCACATTAAAATTTTATTTTATAACATTAAAGTTTATTTCATATCGCCTAACCTTCTGAAGGTAGTCTATTAGTAAATCACCACCGTCAATCATCATCACCAGATCTAATCAGACGGTCCATATCCATTCCTCCCTCAGACCTTCATCAGATCAGTTTTCCACCATTTCACAACATTTTTCAGCTGTCTTCCACTGCATTCACCTCATCCATCATGTAAGCGCTGCCATTCCCACAGTCCTCCACGGCATTTCACCTCCACTCCCGCATGGATTTCTTAACATGTTTGTGTGTTTTGCAGGGTTATAGGTGGTGGAAACCGCCATGGCTCACAGTCACTATCATAGTGACACAGAGCACAGAGAAGGCCATTTTCAGAGCCTGAGATTGCAGAGAAAATGCTTGGGAAGGTGTTTGAATGAAACATTCCATCAAAGAACTAGTGTTTAACACTGTTTAACCTCTAGCACCATTAAAACTCCATTTTCGTTGACAGAGACAGTCACAACAGCGGCAAAGAGTATCAATGAAGAATTAAGAGGTTTAAAGCATGTTATTGAAGATTTTAAGCTCTAATTTAATGTTTAAGGGCGAATGTACCAGATTTAAGACCTTATGATCAACACAGAAGGCCTAATGAGGCCTAAAACACAAAAAACAATCTTGTCAGTGTCTCACATCAGTAGAAGGTTTTTGCTCGTGAAAGGCCAGTTCCCATACTATTTTTTATTCTACATCAAGCTCCAGAGAAGATCTACACTCTGACAGAAAGTCCTAATGCTACTAGAGCATTTTTTATGTAGTATGGTAGACCTAAAAGTCATTTATCTACCTTTCCTTATACCAAAGTACTACAGAGTACTACAGCCAAAAGTACATCAAAGAACATACCTGGAGTTAATATCAGCTTGTCGAAGACCACTCTTTCATCCAAAGAGTACTGGAAATCAATGCATAGATATTAAGACAGAATGGGCCTCGATCCCTCTTCTTCTTCCTCTGTTTTAATGTTTCATTTAAGTTTCATCTACCTTCTCTACCCCTCTTTCAGCTATAAGAACTCAAGAAAAACACATTGTAAAGGTTGTTGGTTGTTGATCGGATATCTGTGAATTGTAAGTTGTTTCTCTTGAGATATAGTACTGCGTGTAAAGTTGTAAAATAGGCTGAGGAGATGATTTTAGACTGAATATCAAGCTGTTGGACAATGTTGTATATGACTGGTGTTGCTCTTTAATATGACAAGCACATTTCTTTGGATCCTGATTTAAAGCAGCGGTGATGTGTTCTACCTTTGTCTCTGTTTTCCTTCTGTAATTCATTACATTTCATTTCTCTGGTAAGAATCAGAAATATGGCTTAGGATATAGCCTTGCATGGTACCTTAATGCTCCTACTCTTCTTATATTTGATGTTTTCTACTGATTGTGTTATCTAAGAACTAATTCAATATAATTTAACCATTGTAGTAGCTGTTATTCACCGTTAACTGATGTATGAATTTATGAATCTGTTCTTAGATGTTCTTGTTGGGTTTTAATTGAAAGAATTGGGATATTGGGAGTTTAGAATGTTGATTCTATCTCACTAGGGTCTTTTTCAATCAATTGAACCTTTCTAAGTTCCTTTAAGTTGAATGTCGAAGCATTGAAAGTTCAAAGCCTTTCTCTGATCTCAGGCTTGACCTTTGTGTTTAAATCTTAAGTGTTTCTTGTTATCTGAAGAGTTAGCCTTTTAGGGGTTGGATCATAGGTGTTTAATGGTATGCCCTGTCCCTAGATCTATTTCCTAAGTGGTCACCTCAGAGGTTTCCTTGTCATTCACTTCATTCCTTACCATTTCATACCACACTATCATCTTTAAAAGATCCACTATTTTAGATGACTAGTCCAATTGAAAAGCCTTGGATACTGAATAGCAAGTAAACCCTTTTATGACTCCATTGCCCAATGGTCTCGAGTGTTATCTGAAGTATCTTTCCTTTACATAAAATACTCTTTGCTCACCCTTTGTCTTGTATTGAACCCTTCCTTCATGTTTCCCAACAACCAAACAAACAAACAAAACAAAACAAACCTTGTGCCTTATAACTAGCCTAATACTTTTAAACTGAACTTCAAAGACCTATACCTTTTCCTTTATAGAAAGATCCCTCTCTGAACCCAAGAGGGCTAGATCCTGAGGTCCCAAAGTGGTTTTGACGTTGTCTTATCTTTTGGTAGAGCCAAACCTGCCAAAACATAGGAACCCCAACAGTTGATATAACCAAGTGGCTGGAACCGTGGCTTAAAACTGTTGAACCAGTGGAATAAAAAGGGTTAAGCCCCGCAGGGCTAGCCCCTATGCATAGGACCTCCACCCGCGGCCAAGGTATAAGGTTGATGGCTTAGGTGGTGGTTAATTCATAGGGGTTCGGGCCCATGTGGCTAGTGCCACTCCCAAATAGTTAAATCGATGGTTATTGCTTTGCTTATCCATGTGGCTTAGGCGACGACTTGGGCGCAACAACCACATGTGACAGCCCATAACATTGAAATTTATTGCCTCCGCTGATTTAGTGTGCAGTTCCTCCAGTTAAGGAGATTCTGCCAATTTTTCCGAGTTAATTGGAGTTCCTCCAGTTTCGGAGGAGGATTTTGGGGGACACTAGGCAAAATTTTTTTCCATAATTTTCTCAAATTTTGACCAAACAAGGTGCAAAAATAGTCAATTTTTTGTTTATTGAGCATTCTGAGTAGTTTGGAATAGGTTTTAGGTCAAAAAAAGGTGATCTAAAATAGAATTTTCTTTGAGGAATATGAAAGAGCTATTAGGGCCATCATGGAGAAGGCATTGTATTGGGTTATATTTCACTATTTAGTGTGAAACAAAAGCCATTTCTAGCTATTTTCCATCTTCTGAAGCTGAATTTATAGCTGTTTTTTCCAATTGAGGCATTTTTTTACCTGTATAACTATTTTTAGCAAATTAATAGAGCAAGGACATGCCATTGGGGAGCCTTGGACCAACAGATGTAGCCCAGGAGGGGTGAACTGCCTCAACAATTTGCTATGTTATGTGCTAGTGAATTTTACTTGCTATTCATTTCTGCCATATATGTTAAAAAGTAAAATTACTTAAATAATCCTCACACATAAAACTCAGAAACATAACCCAAAACTACTTTTTTTAACCTGCAATTCATGGAGAACACTTTACACACTTAATTATATTAGTTTGGATACTTTGCATAACGTTACAAATATTTCCATTCAAATCAGGGGGATATTTATTTTCCAAGTTCGTCATTGATTATATGAGGGCCAATCCATTAATGGTTTGTGCCATCATTGAATATCTTTGTCTATTTTCTTCTTGATTATGTTTTATGAAGGAAATTGGTTGATGGTGATTGGTTAGTCTATTTTATTTGAAGGGGTTTCCTAGTGGATTGAGCTGGTGACAACCTACATCGAGTGGTGACAATAATTGATAGACATTAATTTACCTTTTCTACATATTTTATCGAGGTTTTTTCAGACACTACTACATAAGACATTTTTTAGTAATGCTCTCTAATTTGGTGCACATATAGGTGGGATTGTAGAATGTCGGTGGTGTCCGTTGTACAACTATAATTTACATCTATCGGTAGGATGTCACTTGATACTAAAGGAAACTCGGGCGGTGATGTTCCATTACTCGATGTGTTGGTACATGCAACTATTGAGGCAGAGAGTCGGGGTTGCCCAAAGACAGGAGTTTATCCCTTTGGGACATCTCCTGTACTTTTCGGGGTCTCCATCGATTGTGTTTTAATTTGTGTTTTTTTACTGTTTCATTTATTTTGAATGTTACTTCTATCTGTTGGTTGCTGCTATCAATACATTGTTGTGCAGAAAATTCTCACGGTCATCGAGCATGGATTAGATTCACTTAAAGGATCGTGGAGACAAATTACATAATATCCATTGGTAGAAAATATGCCTACTTAAAAATCTCTATGAAAAATTTTGCGAGAAGCAGATGTTGAGGACAAAAGATATGATTATGGAAGCATTAGTCACAAAATTCCCAAGGGCAGTAAATTTGGTTGTAAGTGTGGAGGTAGATAGATTAAATGGAGCATTTGTTGGTGCAATTAATGATGTTGTTTGGACGTGAAATGTGTCTAAGCATAATTATCTAAGCTAGATTCAGTTTTTATCGTGATTCTGAATGGTATCAGGGATCTCTACAGGTTCTTTTGTTTCAAGTTACACTAATAACAAATTATTTTCCACTCTAGTTGTTGGTGTAAACTATGGTCTACCTGAGATTCACTAGCCGGTTGTTTACATCGCCTTTCTTCTGAACCTTTGATCCTGTGGATCTTCCTGCTCCTTCTCTAGTTGGGAATGGTCAGTAAGGGGAATTTTGAGGATCTTAGCTGCTACATGTTGTTCTTCTCTACGGTCTATTTGAAACACTCTGGCTGGTTGTTTTACATCGTATTTCTTCTGAACATTTGCTCCTATGGATCTTCCTACTTGTCTCTAGGTTGGGATTGGTCGATAGGAGGATTTCTGAGGATCTTTACTGCTACGTAAGTGTATTAATTTTGATTGGTGGATTTTGTAACATATTTGAATTTTGAATGTGATCATGAAGGATTCTCATGGGGTCATTAATTAGTCTACGAGGATATTTATTTTCCAAGTTGGTCATTGATTATATGAGGGCCAATCCATTAATGGTTTGCGTTGTAATTGAGTATCTTTGTCTATTGTCTGCTTGATTAGGTTTTATGAAGGAAATTGGTCGATGGTGATTGGTCAGTCTATTTTATTTAAAGGGGTTTCCTAGTGGATTGAGCTGGTGACAACCTACATCGAGTGGTGTTAATAATTGGTAGACATTAATTTACCTTTTCCACATATTTTATCAAGGTTTTTTCAGACACTACTACATAAGATATTTTTTACTAATGCTCTCTAATTTGGCGCACATATAGGTGGTATTGCAGAATGTCGGTGGTGTCTATTGTACAACAATAATTTACATCCATCAGTAGGATGTCACTTGATACTGAAGGAAAATCAGGCGGTGATGTGCCATTACTCGATGTGTTGGTACATGCGACTATTGAGGTGGAGAGTCGGGGCTGCCCCAAGTCAGGAGTCTATCCCTTTGGGACATCTCCTGTACTTTTCGGGGTCTCCATCAATTGTGTTTTAATTTGTGTTTTTTGACTGCTTCATTTATTTTGAATGCTACTTCTATCTGTTGGTTGCTACTATCAGTACATTGTTGTGCAGAAAATTCTGATGGTCATCGAAAACATAGATTAGATTCACTTAAAGGATGGTGGAGACAAATTACATAATATCCATTGGTAGAAAATATGCCTACTTAAAAATCTCTACGACAAATTTGTGAGAAGCAGATGCCGAGGAAAAAGGATATGATTATGGAAGCATTAGTCACAAAATTCCCAAGGGCGGTAAATTTAGTTGTAAGTGTGGAGGTAGATAGATTAAATGTATCATTTTTTGGTGCAATTACTAATGTTGTTTGGACGTGCAATGAGTCTAAGCATAATTATCTAGGCTAGATTCATTTTTTATCGTGATTCTGAATGATATCAGGATCTCTACGGGTTCTTTTGTTTCAATTTATACTAATAACAAATTGTTTTCCACTCCAGTTGTTGGTATAAACTGTGGTCTACCTGAGACGCACTAGCTAGTTGTTTACATTGTCTTTCTTCTGAACCTTTGCTCCTGTGGATATTCCTTCTCCTTCTCTAGTTGGGAATGGTCAATCAGCGGAATTTTGAGGATCTTAGCTGCTACCTGTTGTTCTTCTCTATGGTCTATCTGAGACACACTGGTTGATTGTTTTACATGGCATTTCTTCTGAACCTTTGCTCCTATGGATCTTCCTGCTCGTCTCTGGGTTGGAATTGGTCGATAGGAGGATTTCTGAGGATATTTACTGCTACGTAAGTGTATTTATTTTGATTGGTGGATTTGGTAACATATTTGAATTTTGAATGTGATCATGAAGAAGTCTCTTGGGGTCATTAATTAGTCTAGGGGGATATTTATTTTCCAAGTTGGTCATTGATTATATTGGGGCCAATCCATTAATGGTTTGCGCCGTCATTGAATATCTTTGTCTATTGTCTGCTTGATTAGGTTTTATGAAGAAAATTGGTCGATGGTGATTGGTCAGGCTATTTTATTTGAAGGGGTTTCCTAGTGGATTAAGCTGGTGACAACCTACATTGAGTGGTGTCGATAATTGATAGACATTAATTTACCTTTTCTACATATTTTATCGACGTTTTTTCAGACACTACTGCATAAGATATTTTTTAGTAATGCTCTCTAATTTGGCGTACATATAGGTGGGATTTCAGAATGTCGGTGGTGTCCATTGTACAACTGGAATTTAGATCTATCGGTAGGATGTCACTTGATACTGAAGGAAACTCGGGCGGTGATGTGCCATTACTCAATGTCTTAGTACATGCGACTATTGAGGCGGAGAGTCAGGGCTGCCCCAAGTCAGGAGTCTATCCCTTTGGGACATCTCTTGTACTTTTTGGGGTCTCCATCAATTGTGTTTTAATTTTTGTTTTTTGACTGTTTCATTTATTTTGAATGCTACTTCTATCTGTTGGTTGCTACTATCAGTACATTGTTGTGCAAAAAATTCTCACAGTCATCGACAACATGGATTAGATTCACTTAAAGGATGGTGGAGAAAAATTACATAATATCCATTGGTAGACAACATGCCTACTTAAAAATATCCAAGACAAATTTTGTGAGAAGCAGATGAAGAGGAAAAAAGATATGATTATGGAAGCATTAATCACAAAATTCCCAAGGGCGGTAAATTTGGTTGTAAGTGTGGAGGTAGGTAGATTAAATGTGGCATTTGCTGGTGCAATTACTGATGTTGTTTGGACATGCAATGTGTCTATGCATAACTATCTAAGCTAGATTCAGTTTTTATCGTGATTCTGAATGATATCAGGGATCTCTATGGGTTCTTTTGTTTCAACTTACACTAATAACAAATTATTTTCCACTCTAGTTGTTGGTATAAAGTGTGGTCTACCTGAGATGCACTAACCAGTTGTTTACATTGTATTTCTTCTGAACCTTTGCTCCTGTGGATCTTCCTGCTCCGTCTTTGGTTGGGAATGGTCAATCAAGGGAATTGTGAGGATCTTAGTTGCTACCTATTGTTCTTCTCTATGGTCTATTTGAGACACACTGGATGGTTGTTTTACATGGTATTTCTTCTGAACCTTTGCTCCTATGGATCTTCCTTCTCGTCCCTGGGTTGGGATTGGTCGATAGGAGGATTTTTGAGGATATTTACTGCTACGTAAGTGTATTAATTTTGATTAATGGTGGATTTGGTAACATACCTGAATTTTGAATGTGATCATGAAGGAGTCTCTTGGGGTCATTAAGTAGTCTAGGGGGATATTTATTTTCCAAGCTGGTCATTGATTATATGAGGGCCAATCCATTAATGGTTTGCACTGTCATTGAATATCTTTGTCTATTTTTTTCTTGATTAGGTTTTATGAAGGAAATTGGTCGATGGTGATTGGTCAGTCTATTTTATTTGAAGGGGTTTCCTAGTGGATTTAGCTGGTGACAACCTACATCGAGTGGTGTCAATAATTGATAGACATTAATTTATCTTTTCTACATATTTTATTGAGGTTTTTTCAAACACTAATACATAAGATATTTTTTATTAATGCTCTCTAATTTGGCGCACATATAGGTGGGATTGCAGAATGTCGGTGGTGTCCATTGTACCACTAGAATTTACATCTATCGGTAGGATGTCACTTGGTACTGAAGGAAACTCAGGAGATGATGTGCCATTACTCGATGTGTTGGTACATGCGACTATTGAGGCGGAGAATTGGGGCTACCCCAAGTCAGGATTCTATCCCTTTGGGACATCTCTTGTACTTTTCAGGGTCTCGATCGATTGTGTTTTAATTTGTGTTTTTTGACTGTTTCATTTATTTTGAACGCTACTTCTATCTGTTGGTTGCTGCTTTCAGTACATTGTTGTGCAGAAAATTCTCACAGTCATTGACAACATGGATTAGGGTCACTTAAAGGATGGTGGAGAAAAATTACATAATATCCATTGGTAGACAATATGCCTACTTAAAAATATCTGCGACAACTTTTGCGAGAAGCAGATGCTGAGGACAAAAGATATGATTATGGAAGCATTAGTCAAAAAATTCCCACGGACGGTAAATTTGGTTGTAAGTATGGAGGTAGATAGATTAAATGTAGCATTTGCTAGTGCAATTACTGATGTTGTTTCGACGTGCAATGTGTCTAAGCATAATTATCTAAGCTAGATTCAAATTTTATCGTTGTTCTGAATGATATCAAGGATCTCTACGGGTTCTTTTGTTTCAAGTTACACTAATAACAAATTATTTTCCACTCTAGTTGTTGGTATAAACTGTGCTCTACCTAAGATGAACTAGCCGGTTGTTTACATTATCTTTCTTCTGAACCTTTGCTCTTGTGGATCTTCCTGCTCCTTCTCTGGTTGGGAATGGTTAATCAGGGGAATTTTGAGGATATTAGCTGCTACCTGTTGTTCTTCTCTATGGTTTATCTGAGACACACTGACTAGTTGTTTTACATATTATTTCTTCTGAACCTTTTCTCCTATGGGTCTTCTTGCTCGTCTCTGGGTTGGGATTGGTCGATAGGAGGATTTCCGAGGATCTTTATTGCTACGTAAGTGTATTAATTTTGATTGGTGGATTTGGTAACATATTTGAATTTTGAATGTGATCATGAAGGAGTCTCTTGGGGTCATTAATTAATCTAGGGGGATATTTATTTTCCAAGTTGGTCATTGATTATATGAGGGCCAATCCATTAATGGTTTGCGTTGTCATTGAATATATTTGTCTATTGTCTGCTTGATTATGTTTTATGAAGGAAATTGGTTGATGATGATTAGTCAATCTATTTTATTTGAAGTGGTTTCCTAGTGGATTGAGCTGGTGACAACCTACATCGAGTGGTGTCAATAATTGATAGACATTAATTTACCTTTTCTACATATTTTATCGAGGTTTTTTTAGACACTACTGCATAAGATATTTTTTAGTAATACTCTCTAATTTGGCGTACATATAGGTGGTATTGCATAATTTCGGTGGTGTCCATTGTACAACTAGAAATTACATCTATCGGTAGGATGTCACTTGATACTGCAGGAAACTCGGGCGGTGATGTGCCATTACTCGATGTTTTGGTACATGCAACTATTGATGCGGAGAGTCGGGGCTACCCCAAGTCAGGAGTCTATCCCTTTGGGACATCTTGTGTACATGTAACCATACACGTGGATTTGAATGTTTCTGTATCCCCACTAGTTATTGAACGCCAATATGGTAATCCACAGAAATATTTTTCCATCATTCGTGGAAAAAGAAGGAAGTTAAGGTTGATATGGATTATCAAAAACTTGTTTTCTATTCCGATGTTTTTGGGGACCGGGTGATAGGATTACAACAATGAGATTTGGTGGGTAAGCGATTTTATCTACAAATGGATGGCTCTCAGATGGCGTCCTCGGTTAAAGAACATTGGTACCCTATTCTTAAGTACTCTTTTTTTTTCAACATTTTATAAAATCAATGGTTATGCTTCCACTTTATTAATAATTGAAATGTTGCGTAGATTTTGGGGTCATATTGGGTTCATGGTTGTGGTTTCCTCTCTTTAAATCATTGACATGTGGGATTTGATCCATACCTGGACTCACAACGAAAGAAATTTGTTTCAAGCTAAACTCCCTGGTGTACCGCTCCTATTTTGGTCTTGGGAATCACTAATTATGATAAAAAATTTCATTGGTAAACTTTATTTTCTCATGGAAACAAGACTCTTACAGAGAGATAAACATATCACATGGATTTTGGTGGAGGTGGACTTCAATGTTGGCCTTCATGCAGAGGTGGAGCTCAATTATGGTGGCTTATCTACTAGGAAACAAATAGACTATTGGGTAATTCCTTTTTGTTTCATGGGTTGTCATAATGTTCGACATTTTATTGACGAGTGCCCACATAGATTTGGAAATCAACGACATGGAACATCACATATTTTTTGCGATGGGGGTCATCCATTGACATATATACACTCTTTGACAGCTCAGGAGATTCGTCGGCACTTTCTCTCAAGAAAGATTAAAATCACACCACCTATGAAATGTCTTGAGAAACATATTCATAATGATTTGGCATCAAGTGATGTTTCTCTTAATAATTCTACTTTCTTTCCTATATTATGTATTGTTTATCCATAAATTTAGTTATCACACTCTGATTATATTGAAAATTCTTAATTGTTATATGTACTGGAAATTTCTCCTTCTTCAGATAATTTACAAACTACCCACACTCTATATTTTTATGCAAATGGGACAACCTCCACTATTGATGACTCATTGAATGTTAGCCATAACCCTACTCACATTCAATTTGGGATTTTTTTTTGAGACCTTTCTCTTACCAATTTAGTGGGGAGTGATATCGAGTTTCTCTACCTTCACCCAAATATCCATATAGAGATTACGTTGATTCATTCATCATCCTCTCCTAAGATCTCTATCAGTCCCAATTCTCATCATAATGCGACCATCAGGAAGGAATGATTTTCGAAACCTGCGAATAATTCGAATGGGGTTGATGTTGATCTTCATAATATTTCTGCAACCTTGAATCTTGGTCCATCATATTATTTTACATCACCTTTTGTTTCTTCTTTCTCTCCTATTCGGTCCCTTAGATTATTTTCCTGATTATGAGGGCTTACCATGATAATAATGTCCTTAAACATAAGGGGCTTGGGGAGTGCCAAAAAAATCATCGTACACTCGCATTTGATTGGGGTTAATCACCCCTCTATTATCCTCTTACAAGAGAATATGATGATTGGAGATAAATTTTGGACCATTCGCCTTTGTATCTATACTATGTGCCGAGTATGTGTTGTGGATACTTTGTGTTTATCTGGTGGTCTTGCAAAATTTTTGGATCCTAAGGTCATGAATTTTTTTCTATAAATCCTTTTGAGGTATCCTTCTACTTGGTTTCATCATGGGCTGGAAGGAAAATTTTGATATTCTCAATACATATGCCCCATATTCTTCGAGGATATACTTCTAGGATAAACTTGAATCTTGTGGTATGTTAAATATGGGGTCCCTTATTTTGGCAGGGGATTGAACCTCACCATTGAAGATCATGAGGGTCAGGGGGGTCATTGAAGAGTGGACTCATTGGTGGGGTACTTCAACGATATTTTTGGCAGGAAACACTTAGTCAATATATTGTTGCCTCCCTTTATTCCAAGATGGAGAAATGGTTGGGTTAGGTCTGTAGGAATCACTAAGAAACTTGATTGTTTCATGCTTCACGAAAATTTGGTGGAGTTCTTAGGGTATGTGAAATATTGGGTTATTCCATCCCATATTTTGGACCATTACCTTATCATAATCCAATGGCAGTAAGATGGCGATTGGGGTGGTATATCGTTTGAATTTTATTCATTAGTGCATAATTTTTGGGCACTAGAATCAAACCCATTGATCACATTTCCTTTGGAAATTAATGGGATTAAGTTGAGGGTTATTAAAAAGTCTATCAGTAACTAGATTAAGACTAAAAAAGAAAATAATATTGATGAAAATTTGGCTATTGAATTTTTTTTTGGTATATTGGTTGATCCTTCACATGCATATTATTTTTTGGTGGTGCATCAATTACTACTTGTGGATTTAGAAAAGAGGAAGAATGATGTTCTGCAATTACAGGAAGAGGGGTGGAGACTGAAAATTCATGCTCTCTGGGTATCAGTAGGAGACAATAATACATAATTGTTTCATAATTATGGAACAAATTGTTGAGAATTATGTATACAAAGTATCTTTCACTATAACTGCTTGTGTTACATCTTTACTTATTATATTTGTTCATCATTATTCTTGTGTTCAATACATCAAACAGTTATCAAAACAATAACATCAGTCACACAATAGTTAGGATCCAAGCCAATGATAAAACCCCTCCTCTTGAGGGGAAAACCCACAAAAATCTTCTTATAGGTTCTTCACCAGAGGAGTAAAAATACCATGACAGAACCTTTTCCTAAACTCTCTCTCCTAATCCAAGACACAATCACCCTCCTTTATTGCACCATGTAGAAAAATATAGCACTAATTTGTCATCACATAGCTCTATGATGCATATATCATTAATGAGACCTACTGAATATCACCTTTGCACTGAGCAATGCCATGAAAAAGCTCTTGTATTTGTTGGAGTATCCCTGGGCATGATTATGATCACCTATCTCTAATAATTTTTCTTTATTCCTCTAATCACCTATATCCAAGAATTTTTCTATAATCCTCCATAAACTCTCTTGACATATAAGGTTCTAGAGACTCTTTTATGACTATGAGGACCATGTAGACACCATAGAGACCTTGAAAGCCTTGTGGCTAGAGGATATCATATAGCTTCCAGAGATTGGCCACCTCTTCTCAATGATTGCATAGTATATCATCCAGCCAACTGTTTGGCTCCTCTACCCAACATTCTATTTTGAGCTTCCTACATTTAGCTTTGGATATTAGGAGAGATTGTCCCAAAGGACCATGATCTAATTTTGACATTTGAAATATAGCTCTTGGAGCCACATGTTTTATACATCACTCTCCTGGAGTTAACCTCCATTTTTAGAGCTTGTTCTCCATGATTGAGATTAGGTTAGATTCATGTTTTACCTTTGCTTTATATAGGATCTGCTTCAGTGTTCCCACTATATACACACATATTTGTATTGATACATTCCCATTGACCTATTTTTTTGGTCCTTCATTGGAATACTCATTCAAATTTCTGTATAGAATATTGCTCATCTTTTAATTTTTTGTACTTATATTTCACAAGTATAGGCTAAATTTTCTAACTGGATTAACTTGAGATTACTATGAGATGGGAATAATATCTTGTATGGTGCCTTTGATGCTGGTGTTTCTCTTGGTACCAAATAAATTTAAAATTCCACGCCAACATCAAATGCATTAATTGGGAATTTCTAAGGTTCCTCCTCCTACATATTGGCTTGGACTGGTAAGTGATGAATTTAATAATGGGTTGTATTACCTCTGCATTTTGTGTCATGCTTCTTAACAAATCACCATAAAATTTATTTACAGTTTCTCATGGTTTGCAATAGGGATGTCCATTATCCCTTTTATTATTCCTTATAGTCATTGAGGGATTGAGTAGAATGATTAATCAAACCAAATATGATAGTTTCATTTAAGGTATAAGGGTATCCAAACCCATTTGTATCACCCAATTGATTTTTTTTATATGATGTTTCAAATTTTTATGATGGATCGATCTCAGAATTGAAGGATTATAATGATTTATTCACTTCCTTTTGTGCTTCTAATGGAATGTTATTTATCGTATCTAAATCCATTTTTTCCAACACAATACCCCTGTCAATATTTGTGACACCATTTCCCTCAATACAAGGTGGCCCAGATGGTACATGGTCTCTCCTATATTAGTTTCTATCTTAGGTGAAACTATTATTTAGTGGAGGATTTGATGTGGCTTCTCAAGTGTATTCATCAACATATTATCAATTGGTGCTACTAGTGGTTTCTTATTCATGGGCGGATGACAATAGTGAAATTGTTCCTATAAAGTATTCATATTTAATGATTCTCATTGTCTGAGGTCGGGAGAAATTATCTAAGGAAGATCATATGGTCTATCTTTAATTTTTAGAAATATTTGAAAAATCATTCACTTACTGATTGGTTTTGGTCATTCCCAACCATAAGTATATGGGATCCAACATATGGAGGGGCTTGATTTCTGCACTCATGTAGATCACAAAGTGGATGGCATGGAAGGTTGGTCGTGGAGAGATACTTAAATAGTCTTAAGAAAACCTAATCTACAGTTTCCAATACCAATTTATTGAGAAGAAAATGAATCTCTTCTTTAGTGCCTCTGGAGGGGCTTTCTTCTAATATTTTATACGGAGGATTAGTTGGCAAGAAAATTTTATGGGTTATTTAATTGAGCTATCAGACTATTAACTAATAACATTTCTCCTAAGGGATGGAGAACTAGGGTTTATAGATCAACTTATATTTTATGGTTTCAAACCGTTCTTGTCTCTTTCAAGGGGGTTTCTTGAGGTCTTCAAAAATATTTCCTTTTTCTAACTAGATGCATTTTTTCTTTCACACACACATGGAAAAAAATATTCCTATGTAATTTTATTGATTTGTTAGACTATTAACTAGTAGCATTTCTCCTAAGGGCTGCAGAACTAGGGTTCATATACCAACTTGTATTCTATGGTTTCAAACCCTTCTTGTCTCCTTCAAGGGGGTTTATTGAGGTATTCAAAAAGACTTCCTTTTGATAACAAGATGATTGTTTCTTTCACACACGTATGAAAACATACTTTGTAAATGATATTGTAATAGATTTAGAAGATGATATTATTGGTATTCACTACACCTTATTTGGAGACATCATTTGTATTGTAGGGGTTTTTACCTTTCTATTGGACCCGATCAGTGATGTGAAGACTACTCAACTTCTAGTAAGGATTCATACTGACTCAAACAAGCCTATCTATGCTTGTTTACAAAGGGAGACTCCTCTCGGCCCCTTTTTTGCAATTTATACTCACGAGTCTGCAAAAATATATTAGATGGATATATGGATGATTCTCAAATTATTTCAATAGATTAGCTTGATTGTGTGGATATTTTTCTTGAAGAATACGGTATTTTTCTTTACTAGACACATTAATTATATGCAAGATGGATCTTTTATTTACCCATGGTACCTTGGTTTCTCTTGGATGTACTTTCAATGGCAGTTTTGATGCCATTAAATAAAAGTTTGGTCCTTGGTGCTCCTCTAATTGACCAACATACTTCACTAGTTCCTTCTTTCATAATTCAGCCAAAAGACCCAATTACCAAGTTCTAGTTCCTTCTTTCATACTTCAACCAAAAGTCCTAATTACCAGGTTGTGGAATGATGTTGGTATTGGTACTATATTCTTCACTAAAATAACCTTTATTGGTAATATATTGTTCCATTTTTTTAGTCTTGGCTAAATCAATTTCTTTATTTCCTCTTGCCCCAAGTTAGATATATATGTGTCAAGTTTTCTTGTGAGATTTCAATTATGAGATGAAGTAATAAGCATAAATATTTGTGAAAGCTATGAAATTTATTTCATTTTCAAACTTTTTTAGTTTTCATTTCTGATTCATAATTTATATAGAGATATCTTTCCATCATAATCACATATAAAAATGTTTTGTCGACGCATTTCACCGAAAGATCTCTATATAAATACTATTTGGAGATACTATTTTTGTTACAATAAATTTTTTCTTATATATTTATCAATGATAAATACAAATGAAGCGACTATATCAAACACATTAATATTACTGGTCTTAAACATTTCTCCTCCTTAATATTTTATTTTGTTTTAAACTTATTAATATTACTAGTCTTAAACATATCACCTCCTTAATATTTGATTTTGTTTTAAATTTATTTTTCAAGTACACAGAGTTTTCATTGTTAGATAGTCATGGCGAGATGTGCATAGGTTGGGAGTTTTCAGTGTTGTGGGGTTTTTAGAGGTTAGTAATCTTCATTGTCAGATATTCATGGCAGGATGTGTGCAGGCTGGGAATTTTCATTTTCCCAAGGTTTTCAGAGCTTAGGTTAGGAATTTTCATTATCAAGGGTTTGCATATGAGAACTAGAGAGATAACCTAGTAGTGATAGATTGACCGGCCCTAAAAGAGAAGAGGATCAATAGTTTCTCGTTTAAGAGAATTAAGGAGTTAGTAGAGTTGGATGGAACCTATGAGAAGTTTATATGGTTGAGACATGATGACGTAGGGGACAAAGAAACTCAGAAAGCAAGTGTAGGTATGTTGGAATCAATAATCATTGTGGAAGCACGGAGTCAAGAAGAAGATGCATTTGTACAAGCCATTCTAGTATTCTAAAGCTACGGATAATGATCGTGTCGAGGAGGTAGAACAAAATGATAGTTATGCCAATCCAACCTACATGCTAACCTTGTTCCCATTGTTGAGAGGAGCAGATTGGATAAGCATGCAAAGCGCGTTGAGTTGTGGATAGCTCCAGATGAAAGGGTATTCCATTCCCTATTCATGACCAATTTCTTCAAATATAGTCCTAAATATAGTTATATTTCCTTTTGATCGAGCTATGACTTAGTAGCAGACCTTCCTTTCAACATAATGAAGTAGCATAAATGGTGTTTCATCACCCTGCAACATTAATAGAAAAGCTCATAGAAAAGTGACAGTTCTTATTCCGAAGAAGCAAATGAAGAAATTCTTTTCATAGAGCATTTGATTTTCTGCCAAAGAATTTCCCAACTCTTCGAAGGGAATGAATGGCATGCTGTAAGTAAGCTTTGTATTTTCCTTATAGTTCATATGTCTAATCTACTATTGCATTCATTGTTTTTTTCTTTTGGAAGAGGGCTTTTCTCGGGATTACCCTCTCAAAATTTTTTGAGGGTTTTACTATATCTTCCATCTCAAAATTGTTTTATCGAAGCAGTAATAGGGTTCTTCTCAAAAATATTTGAGGGTTTTACTATATATTCCATCTAAAAATTATTTGATTTAAGCAGAAAAATGGTTCTTCTGTTGATTTTCCATTGAAAAACTTCCTAGGTTTCAATGGGGTAATTTTCTTTAAGTTATAACTTATTGAATTGTATTACTATTCGAGAGTTTTCTCGATGTTTGAAAAACTAGCATTTAAAAACAGTTTTTTGTTTGGAACATTTTTTCAGTAGATTCTTTGAATAATTCTTTGTGGGGATCCCTGCATGAAATCAAAATCTCAATATGAACATAGAGAAATTATGGAGTGTGTGAGTGCTTTATGGGCCCTCCAAAGGATCTACACTATTCAATTTCCAGCTGGTCCTTCTGATGGTGGGGTTGCTGTAAGTGATATTTTTGTAATGTGATTTCTATGAGATCTTACTTAGGCTACATAAAATAGATGGCATCCAATTCCAATGAAAAATCTGCTTCTCTTGCATTTTTCCTGGAAATTTTATGATAAGCCCTAACTAAGAGAGTTAATTTTGTTAGGACTGCCTTTTGACAAGTCATTGAAGTTAAAATAGATTGAGGACCCACTGAAAACTCAGGGTCACCTGGTTTTCAAATGAAGCAAAGTGTCAACATCCTGATGTGATCCCTTATTCCTATTATGTAAATCTTGATTAGAGAAGCATGGTCACTCCATAGTGCAACTTTCCAATGGATCTGGCTGAGGAATATGATTTGGAACCTCACGAGTAACTAGTTCCAAATACTTTTGAGGGCCACATAGGCACATAATAGGTGTAATATACAATTATTTCTTCTGACTGTGAGGACAAAAAGTCTATTCAAAACTATTGTTTGCAAGTCTTTCTTTCTTTGTAGGACATTGGTAGATTGCCATGAACCAAAAAAAACTCCTCCATTGAGGATTATAACCATAACTTCTTAAGGCTAATATCAAATTTCTTTTAGAATCATTAACTCCCTTCCTTTTTTTTTAATATTGACAATAACATGGCTCTAAAGTGAAGGGCTTCGTGCAATTTGTAAGTGTCAAACACAAAAATAGGTTTATCAAACTTCCACCTCTAGAACATCTAGATTGGACCCTCAATTAAGCCATTCATTATAAAGAAAATACCCTTCACGTATAAGCAATTTTCATAGCTTATATACAATATTATTCACACACAACTTGGGTAATATTCACATCATAGGGAATTCATCAAGCTATTTCATAAATGCATTTACAATTCGCACATCATTTATTACTTCATAAGGATAATGTTTGCCATTGATGACCATATTTATTATATGATATAAAATGAACACAGACAATCGTTGCAAGGAATTAGATGTGAAATTCTCATCATGTTTTTTTCTTCTATAGATGATATATAATATTCTCCACTAGAAACTTTGGTAATGTTCACACACTAGGGAATTCATAAAGCATTTTGAGAAATGCATATACAATTTTATACACCTATTATTTCACAAGGACAACCTCTACCAACCTCTACCATTGATGACCCTAGTCATTATATAAACATGGATGGAAAAAATTTCTTATTGAAACTTCATTCAATATCTCAAAAAAAACATTTATAAGAAGATATCCAAAGTATAAGAATATATCTTATTATATTTCCAATGTAAGGAACATAATGAGCTCTAGAAAACTCTATGAACTAAATATACCTGCTTTCCAGTCTCAAGCATCATCCCCTTAGGAACCATCTTTAGTGCATTTCTTTAGACATCCTGGAAGACATAGTTCAACCTCAACACAACATACATTTCTATGAATGAAACTGAGATCTATCAATTCATAACGTATATTTTCTCTCTAGAACCCATATTATTAGTTATAATTATATAATTTACAACACAATACTTAGAAGCTTTAGAACTACAGCTCCTGAGATCAAAATCATTGCATATAAAATAAATTTAGTCAACTAGGAATGGACGAAAAAATCTTGTTGATAAGAAAATTATAAGGCCTACTAGTATGTTCTCCTGAGAGAAGTGACATAAAAATCCTAATCACATACTTCTTCGAGGACTAATATTTTTCCCATGGTAAGTAAATTTGAGGTCAAAAATATCATAGGAGCATCAAAGTTTTATGATAGAATAAATGTTACATATGGCATATTGTACACGTGAAAATAATTTTTCTGTAAAATATGTGCAAATCTCAAAATAAATTGAAGTTTCGTTTATTAAAAAATTCTAAGCTTCCAAATCCATCCATCAAAATAAATTATCAACCTACCCTCAGAGAGGCTAGAGGTCATCCTTTTCATCACAAAAGCTGCGACAACCATTAAAAAATGTTAAATATTTAGAGTTAGGCTATGAAACAACCCTTTCCACAGGTAACCTTTGTCAGGTATGAGAAATGAATGGATAAAATTTTTTGTAGGTTGATTTATATTGTTAATAAGATCTTGTAAGACCTGAAAAAGCCACTATCCTCATTTAGAGTTTTCGTTTCTTGAAAATGTTGGAATGCTGAAACTACTCTTCACCATTTCTATATAGGGTTTACAAATTGTTGTTCCTCGCTCAACACTTATCCTCATACCATCATTTACCTTTGTGATTATTCTTGAACCAACAACCTTTACATGGGTCTCCAAAAACCACATGCATAATTTATAAGGTATGGGGAAAGTGTTATCCTATCAAATTCAAATTTAGCGAAATTAGCACTGAATGAAATTTGAGAATTTTCCACCAGAGTGATTTTCTCTCATTTTTCACTCCATTTGACCCTAGAAAATCTTGATGTGATTCTCCTTCTAAATTTTTATGATCTGAAAATTTAAGACACTCTATCTTTGGGTTCAACATTGCTACCAATATAATGAAGAAAATGAAGGGAGTCTATGGAAACAGATCTCAATGCCCCACTGACTGAATATGGAGATGAAGTTCAAAATCTCTTAGTTTTTAAGGAGCTTGCAACCTCCATTGAAACCTCCATTGAGTATACATGTGTTGTGATTTGATATCCATCATGCATGGATTCATATTTATAGATCCATCAATGGTTATAAACATTTTCAAGTCTATATGACTACAATTTTTACTATGCCTTTATCACCCATACATTTTAACTTCTAGTTGTTTAGATGGTCCTTTAATTGATGATTTATATTCACTTTACATGTAGAAGTGCACAGGTGTTAATTTTTGCGTTTGATTCCAAAATCCATGTCCATTGAACATGGCACATCAACTAAATGGTTTGGAGGCGTTCAAGAGGGATTATAAAACTTGTTTCCAAGGTATGAATAACTATAGATGAAATTTTCAATAATTGAATTTAAGGAAAACTTTATGATTTTGACCAAACAGATGACACAACTAATACACCCTACATGTTGAAATGATTATTTTGGCTTTGAAAACCATATAAATTTCTCCACTATTAGATTCTACAAGGATACTTGGAGGATGATTTGAGTATAGTAAACTCTCCATTGCACATAAATTTGATTGGCTTGTTGATGATTTTATCTTTATTTGTTCCATCATGAGTAATGGAATTATAATGTACATGGGAGACTTTATAGCTTGAAATTGACCTAATGATGGTTGTGTACAAGTTCAAGGACATGGGTAGTTATTTGATGGAGCGAGGCGAGACAATGTTGAGTGAGTGTGACATTTCCTCAAGCTGATAGAATTTGTGAACAACACTGCCTATAATTAAGACAATTTTCCTATATTTTTCAATACCATGTAGAAAATTTCATAAAAATTTAAAGCAAATTCACTTCTCTTTCTAACACCATTTTTGAAATAAGAAATCGTTAGATAACTCTCATGAGTAACATTTTGATAGTACTCTCATCTTATAACCTGAAAAAATTTACCCTTAATAATATGCATCAACTTCTTACACACACCCTACAAAATAGGCCATTTTTTGTAACAATTGACATTCTTAGATGTACAAGTTACAAGATAAAAAGACAAATTGATAACAAAAAATTGGAATTAGCACTTTTGTGGTCTTCCAAAAGTTAAATCTAGGGTCCCTTTCTATGATTCTATAACAAACTATTGTCCTCAAACATAAAATGTTGATTATGATCCATTCTTTATCCACAAAGAGATTATACAAATATAGAGCATTTATATACAACAATTTTTGATGGGACAAGATAGGAAGATAGTTTGTGGAAACCCTGTAAAAAATGGTTTCTTTAGCCACCTTAAGCCTAGATGGACTTGTAAAATTGGTTGTCTCTCCGCAATTTAGAGCCATGGACAAATCCTAAATGATATGCCCTAGGAAAAGTGACAAAAAAATACCCTAGATTTTACACCAACTCGCAACTACAAACCCCTACCCAAAGAAGCATTTATGGGGACAATAGAGTTATCTTCTCATAAAAAATTGAAAATAAAACAATATTAATAATATGCTCCCCATAATCCTAAAATTGTATAACTTGCTGGGATGGGAAGGATGTAATGGTAAAAAAAATGCAAGGAAACCTAGCTCATTGAAAGAGATGAAATTACTAAATTTTTCATGCATATGCAAAGCACTGAAAGATTATGGAAACACACAAGTAATATGGAAGCCAAATTAGGATATTCAAGGACCAGTAGATATAAGGGTTGTACATTTCCAAAAAATTTACAAGAGGCCCCAACGACTGAGATAAAAAAGATAACTGGAATGAATTCCTTCTTCGCCATGTTCATAAATGATGAAGAAAATGAAGATCTAATGGTAGAGGTATTAAAAAATGAGCTAAAATTGTATTGTATTCATACCAAATGAAAAAAAACCTAGGTAATGATGTCTATACTCTTAAGTATAGAATTTTTTATAGGATTAATCTTAGTGGTAGAAGAGTTAAAAGTTTAAGGGAAGATGTTGGGGATATTCAACTCTAATTCATAACACTAATTATCAATGTCTGAACTAAGGGGGCATGATGAATCTGGTGAAATAAGTATTAGTGACTATCCCTGTCTATTGCCACACTCTCACACACATCCCTATAGGCATTCTTGAAAGGAGTATGAAAAAGTAACTTAAATTTATATTCTCCTCCAGCAAAGAATAAGTAGGGTTCCTTCTCATAAAGTGGAGATTAATTGGAAAACCATTTGAATATAGATGTTGGGGGTTAATATATATTCCTTTGGGAAGGCCCTATCTACCAAGAGTGTGTAGAGAGTAATAAAAGGTGATGGTACACATGGATCCTCTGTAATTTGAGGAATTAATTAGTATCCCAGCTAACCCAATTTCAATTGTCATGTGAAATTATCTTCTTGAATCTCTCTCTTCTGGGTATTAGAAAATTATAAGAAACTTAAGATAGTTGAGGACTCCCAAGTAAGGTGTCAAGGAACCCATCGGATGCCTAATCCAAATATTTAACTTATTCACAATAATGGTATTCCCCCCCATGCTAATGTTTCAAATCCTGAAAATCACCATTTGAAAATAGTGCACGAAAAAACATAAAGGTCAATCTTAGCCAGAAGATGATTAAAAGGTGTTGTGTAGGGAAATCCTATCTGTGGACAGAGACGATCCCTCTAGCCCTAGAGTGGGTCTAGTAACAAAGGGACAAGCTAAAGTGTAGATTCCTAATTAATGAATGAAAAAAACAAGGTAGATTGACCTACCTGGAGTCCAACACGGTTATCGTGGCTGTCGTGGTGATGGCCTCTCGATTTCTGCATCAATGGGTCACAATCCTTGTGCTACGATGCTTGGAAACCTGCACAAAGATCAAAAAACAAGAGCAGCATAAGAAACAATGATCTCATTCATAATTACTAACCAGTCAAGAAGGGTTAAGCATATTGCATCAAATAAAACACATTAACACAAGATGGGAACCAGACAATAGTCATGTATATGTATTAATAGAAGAAAGAGTTACAACCGGAACCTTGACGTCGCAGCCTCCTTCAGCAGGGTTCATTCAAAGCACGTCTCGATGAATCTTCAAGGAATTCGGATGGGATGAAGACACGAGCCTAAGCTCTCTCAATAGGGATCTCTTCCGTTCTATCTTTTCTAGCCCAATGTACAGGAATCTCTTCAGCGTTTCAATGATAATATGTTCAGTTCAGCTAGCACATCAATGAAACATGGCTATATTTATAGAGGGAGAGGAGGAGGTTGGGATCCATACAATAGTGGAAGGGAGGCCTTATCCTTTGGGAGGTTTCCCCAAAAGGTGGAAACAAGAGGCCAAAAGAGGGAGGCCGTGGTTATTCAGTCGAACCACTCCAGATGACTCGCCCACGAAGTTGTTATGATGGAAAATTTGCCTTTATTTTTAAAAAGAATTCCATAAACAGGTTGGTGTGGGTGGCTCACTGGGACAGAGAACCAATGGGCGTGGGGCCCAATGTTAATTTCCAAATCGGTGCGAGGGCATAACGGTCTACTAGCGCAAAGGAAAAAACATGTGTTTCTGATGGTCTATTCAGGAAATTGTCAATAGAAAGAATGTTGTGCTCATGGAAAGGGACACAATGATGGTATTTGCAAGGCATGAAACTTTGTTTTGGTCATATAAATGAGCCTCCATGAGGTCCCCTAAAGAGAGAGGAAGGGGTGAAATGCTTTACGAGAACTGTTGGTTGTGGATCCTGATTATCTTTTTTATTTTGTATCATAGCGTTGGACCCTTGTACCTTAATGGGGCAGCAATGCCACCCGTAATTAAATGCTACCTGGGGTGTCAAGGGGGGGGCGGCTGATATGACGGTAAAAGTTATGTTTAGTTTATGGTTTTTTTTCCCTAGAAGGAAACCCCTTGCTTGTATGAGGGTATTGTATTGCGTTTGTCTATTTTATGTGTATTATCAGAGCGAGAAACAAATAGGGAGACTGTGAGAAAGAATAGAGGATATGATAGTGGATCTGTTGTAGGTTGTGTCTCTTCATTTTGCTAGATAATAGAAATGAAGGACTGGATGTTCAGGGTGGACGTATCCCAAACTGGATGAACCACGTATATCTATGTCTCTCTGGTTTTATGTGTTTTGTGTGCTTCTCTTTTCCGCATATTTTATGTGTTTCATTGCTCTGTAATATATAATTTTCTAACAACTGGTATCGAAGACGAAGGTCTATTTGGCTGATAAAATCGCAGGAAAGAAGGGTTCCTGGTTCGAGTGGGAGAAATGGCGGAATATGGTAAATTTAGGGTCAAGAAATTTAACGGCCAAAACTTCCCACTGTGGAAGATGCAGAGGGAAGATTATTTTTATCAGAAATATTTGTACCTACCATTGAGTGGAAAAAAGAAGAAGCCAATGGCTATGACAGAAGCAGAATGGGAGATTATCAATAGAAAGGCACTCAGAACACTATGATTGTGCCTCGCGGCGTCGGTAGCCTTCAATATTTCAAAGGAAACAACCACATACGGTTTGATTAAAGCATTGGAGAAACTATATGAAAAACCCTCAGGCTCAAACAAGGTATTTCTTATGAAACATTTATTTAATATAAAGATGTAAAAAGGGGAATCTGTTGCAGACCATTTAAATGATTTTAATACAGTTACCAGTCAGTTAAGTTCTATAGGGGTAAACATTGATGATGAATTTAGGGCTCTTTTATTTCTGTGCTCATTGCCAGAAAGCTGGAATGGTTTAGTTATGGCCATTAGTAACTCTATCTCTAGATCTAGTAATTTAAATTTTGATGATGTTTTCGGTGCTATCCTTAGTGAGGAGATGCCATGGAAAAGCTCCGGTGAGACATCGAGTAATTATTTGAGTGCAGATTCCCAAGGAAGAAAAATGGAAAGAGGAAAGAGCTCAGGATATCACAGTAAATCAAGAAAAGGCAGATCCAAGTCCAAATCAGGGATAGTGTGCTGGAAATGTGGAAAGAAAGGACACCTGAAAAAATACTATAGATCTCAGAAGGGAAAAGAAGGAGACACACAGCAAGAAAACAATCATGAAGCAAATGTGACAGGTGCTGTGTTACAATATGCTTTGATTCTTTCTTTCGAAAATGTTATTGATTCATGGGTTGTAGATTCAGGGGCCTCAATCCATGCCATACCTGATAAGAAATATTTTCATGACTATGTTCAAGGAGATTTTGGACAAGTTCGTTTGGGTGATGATAAACCCTGTAAAATTGTTGGAATGGGTAAAGTTCTTGTAAAACAACAGAATGGAAACCAATGGCTATTAAAGGAGGTAAGGAATGTTCCAAATCTAAGGAAAAATCTGATTTCAATAGGGCAGTTAGGCGGTGAAGGTTGTGTGACAACTTTCACATATAAAACTTGGAAGGTCACCAAAGGAGCCCTGGTAATAGCAAAAGGCGAAAAGGTTGGTACATTGTATTTATGCAATGGTATTTCCAACTCTTTTAATGCTTTAACTTCCAAAGGAGTAGATGCAACATTATGGCATCATAGGCTCAGACACATGGGTGAGAAGGGGATGAAGATTCTTCACTCAAGAAATTTGTTGCCGGGTTTGAAGAATGTTGATTTGGATTTCTGCGAGAATTGTATTTATGGAAAACATAATAGAGTCAGATTTCTCAGAGTGTGGAAATAAAAGAAGAGCGAAAAATTAGAGCTTGTACATACAGATGTATGGGGACCTGCTCAGGTATCATCTCTTGGTGGCTCTCGTTATTATGTTAATTTTATTAATGATGCAACTAGAAAAACTTGGATTATTGTATTCAGAATAAATCTAATGTATTTGATACTTTCAAGAAATGGAAAGCTTTGGTTGAGATTGAGACAGGAAAGAAGTTGAAATGTCTCATATCAGACAATGGAGGTGAATATTGCAGCAAAGATTTTGATAGGTATTGTTCAGAGCATGGAATTCGCAGAGAGAAGACAGTTCCAAGAACACCACAAGAAAATGGTGTGTCAGAACGGATGAATAGAACAATGATGGAGTGTGCAAGGTGCATGAGATTGCATGCAGGACTGCCTTCACAATTTTGGGCAGATGCTGTAGATATTGCTGTTTATCTAATAAACAGAGGACCTTCAAGTTCCTTGAATGGTGGTATTCCAGAGGAAGCATGGACAGGTAAAAAGGTAAACTACTCTTTTTTAAATCCTTTTGGCTATGAGGCCTTTGTACATATTAATAAAGAAAACAAAACAAAGTTTGAGGCAAAATAAAAGAAATGTACCTTTATTGGATATGGTGTTATTGATTTTGGTTATCGCTTATATGATTATGAAAATCACAAAATCATTAGGAGCAGAGATGTAATATTCAATGAAAAGGTCTTCTCTAAGAATCAGTTGCAGGAAAAGAAATAGGAAAAGGAAAACAAAGAATACATAGTTCTTGATGGGATCACAGAAAAATTAAAGGTGCCTGAAAATAATAATAATCAATAGCCACAACAACAATAACCACCACAACAGCAACAGGCACCTCAAACACCTAAAAGTGGTGTCAGAATATCTACCAGGATAAGTAGACCCCCTGAACGATATTCTCCTTCATTATATTATTTATTGTTGACTGATTCTGGTGAACCTGAATTTTATGAAGAAGAAATGCAGGTTGAAACCAAGAAGAAGTGGGAGCTAGCCATGGAAGAAGAGATGGACTCCTTAATGCATAACCAAAATTGGGACTTAGTCAGGTTGCCTGCAGGTAAAATAAAATTGCAGAATAAATGGGTTTATAGGCTGAAGGAAGAAGATGGAGGAAAACAAAGGTACAAAGCTGGACTTGTGGTGAAGGGGTTTGCACAAAAGAAAGGTATTGATTATGATGAAATATTTTTTCCTATTTTTAAGATGACTTCAATCAGAACTATTTTAAGTCTCATAGAAACGGAAGATTTACATCTTGAACAGTTAGATGTAAAGACAACTTTTCTCCATGGAGATTTGGAGGAAGAGATCTATATGGAGCAACCAGAAGGATATGAGGTCAAAGGGAAAGAAAAATTAGTGTGAAAGTTAAAGAAGAGCTTGTATGGCTTAAAACAGGCTCCAAGGCAGTGGTATCTAAAATTTGACAGGTTTATGTCTGAACAAGGTTATACTATATGTCACTCTGATCATTGTGTTTATCTAAAAAAGAAAAATGATGGCAACTATATTATATTGTTATTGTATGTGGATGACATGCCTGTTGCAGGGTCTAACATGAAGGAAATAAATGTGCTCAAAAGAAAATTTGCAAATTCATTTGCAATGAAGGATTTGGGTGCTACAAAACAAATCCTTGGTATGAGAATAACTAGAGACAGGAAAAATCGTAAATTAACACTGTCTCAGAATGAGTACATACAAAAGGTGTTGAAAAGATTTAATATGCATAATGCAAAACTAGTTAGTACACCTTTTGCTAGCAATTTCAAACTTAGTAAGGAGATGTGCCCCAAGACCCAAGAAGAAATGGACTATATGTCTAAAGTTCCATATGCATCAATAGTTGGAAGCTTAATGTATGCAATGGTAAGCATAAGGCCTGATATTGCACATGTAGTGGGAGTTGTAAGCAGGTACATGAACAATCTAGGAAAAGAACATTGGATGGCAGTGAAATGGATTCTCAGATATTTAAGAGGTACCACAAATCAAGAATTATGCTTTGGTGGTTCAAACATTGCTCTATAGGGATATGTTGATGCAGATATTGTTGCACTTTCAACAATAGAAGCAAAGTATGTTGTTGCTACAGAGGCTAGTAAGGAAATGATCTGGTTACAAAGGTTTATGGATGAATTGGGTAAGAAGCATGATATGGGCACATTATACATCAATAGCCAAATTTCCATTCATCTTGCAAGAAACTCAACATTTCATTCCAGGACTAAACACATACAGCTCAAGTACCATTTCATATGGTCAGTATTGGAAGATGGACAATTGAAGTTGGAAAAGATACACACTAGCTAGAATCCTACAGATATGCTAACAAAAGTTGTAACCAGGAAGAAACTGATCTATGCTCAGTTTCAATTGGTCTTCAAGGATGACGATGAATATGAGAAGCAACCAGGTCCAAAGAGGAGTCATTGTCTAGCAAATGAAGCAGCGGTGGAGTTGCTACAATCAGTATCCAAGTGGGAGATTGTTGGTTGTGGAGACTGATTATCTTTTTTATTTTGTATCACAGCGTTGGACCCCTATACCTTAATGGGGTGGCAACGCTGCCTATAATTAAATGTTTCCTGGGGGGTCCAAGGGGGTGGCTGTGAATTTATGGAGCCCCCCCCTGGCGGGGAGTTTCAGGGGTAGCGCCCCCGAAGCTAAAAATAGATGTAAAATTGCCTTGTAAAAGTATAGTTCTTTCTACTCAATCTAGGCCGTTCATTAGGTGGATGATTTGACGGTAGAAGTTATGTTTAGTTTAGGGTTTTTTTCCATACAAGGCAACCCCTCACTTGTATGAGGGTATTGTATTTGTAGTCTCAGAGAAAGAAACAAATAGGGAGACTGTGAGAGAGAATAGAGGATATTACAGCAGATTTGTTGTAGGTTGTGTCTCTTCATTTTGTTGGATAATAGAAAGGAAGGATTGGTTGTTCAGGGTGGACATAGCCCAAACTAGGTGAACCACGTATATCTGTGTCTCTCTGGTTTTATGTGTTTTGTGTGCTTGTGTTTTACGCATATTTTATGTGTTTCATTGCTCTGTAATATATAATTTTCTAACAAGAACACATTAGAACCAAACAGCTTTGTCGGAAGACCTACAATTACAAATATAACTAATATCTCTGATAGACGAACATGTGGCATGGGTGCAGCCATCCATAAATAGTACATATATGAACTAAGATCCAAGGTATGGACGCAGCCATCTAGTAGTAAGGATCAACAAAATTAGACTCAGGTATGGTCACAACCGTCCAATAAAAAGAGTCACACGTAAATTCATGATAAAACATAATATCCAGAAGCCTTGAACTTATTAGACAAAACCCAGGGTCCTGCGCTCCATCTCGACCCGAAAAAGTACAAATTCAAGCACGCGAATATGTGAGCTGAAGTCGAACATGCAAGAAAATCACCTGATTACCAACCAATGATGAAAGATGTTAACAGGCATGTGATAAACCACCAATAATGATAATGGCTCTCAAGGTACAACAGGTAAAATCCACATAATGTGAACAGTGAGCTGGTGTCGAACACCCATACAATCACTCGAACAAAGGCCAATGACATGGAACTATCATCGAATGAGAAGAACTTGCCATTGAGGCGTGCAAGCTCCAAGGTACCAGAAGGGAGTCTCTAGGTCAACTTCTCTAATAATGAGTTGAAGTCGATAGGAAGTGACTCGGTCGAAGGAGCCATAATTTTTCCCGCATCATCGACATGAGAAATAGGAACATGATGACAGTGAATCAGGACCAACAGAGGATCAGAGGGAGGTTGAAAACTGCAAAGGAAAACTTCTCTTGAACATATTAGCAACACAACTTTGGATTTGGAAGTATTTGACATCAAAGGATTTGAGCTCATGACGACGTGGAAAATAGCAGATGAGAGGTCAAAACATGTTACCCAAACCCATGGAGGAAAAAATGATGAAATGAGATGTCCCCAATTCAACACGAATGCAGATGAGTGTCATGTTCAAGAGCGACATAATGCCAACACAACTAAAGGTTGGTTCCATTTTCCCCCACCATTTTTGGAGAGTACCCAAATTATTTTTTAAATCAAGCTTGAAGGGGATAGAATATGCTTGCAATGTAAGTTTTTCCTTTGGAAAAATCCATCCTAGTACATTTTACAAGCCCTAGGAAGGAGGAACTCAGTGAACGTCATGGTGATGATGTCTGATGTCATTAGGGTTTAACGAGTCTGACAAAGGAAGAAACCGACATCTTTTCATGTTTAGAGAGTTTGAAAAGAAGCGAAAAATAAAACTCCAGCATGTCCCTTTTCGTAAATAGTCTCTCAGATCCAAAAATGTAGAAAAAAATATCTAAAAGAACCTCTTAGTTGTGATAGGCTAAGGTATTCCTATTTTGTAAATAATCTATCCCGGCCCGAAAAAGGGGTAAACGTATATTGGGTAGGTATCGTTTCGCATGCATTTAACGAGTTCAAAATGACAAGAGTCTCGGAAATATTTTCAATTTTAGAGAGTCAGAAAAGAGCTGAAAGATGACTCTAGTAGTGAATTTTTCATGTTTTTACTGAGTTCGAAAAAGTATAAAACACAACTCGTTACTTCATTGCTATCTCATTAAAAAATTGTCGATGCACAAGAGACAAACGTAAAACTCATTTCTCGAAATAACATAATGTAATAATAAAAAAACATGTCTTAAAATCTAATTAGTGTTCTGAAAAGTTATAAAATGGCAAAAATGGTAAAAAATAATTACTTTTCACTTTTACCTCTTGTGGAGAAATAGTTACGCATTTCAGGCTGTGATTTTGCGACGATGATTGCGGGCGATCTGACAGATCAATCTCGAATACGTCAGTTCTAGGTAAGAGTCATCGTCCTTCCCTGCATTTTAATTCCTATTTTATTACCTATAACCCCAAATTTGGAATCCTATGGGGGAAATTGTAAAAAATAGGGCATGACGGTTGGCACGAGTATCAGGCACAGACTCACGCCAATCACCTAGATTTCTAAATTAGGGCACACCCATTGGCGCAACCATTTCCCAAACATTCACGCCAACCACGCAAACCTTTTTCTGTTCACAATGTGAGTAAGCAGGCCCAATTTCCACAAATCAAAAGTTTTTAATTTGGCTAATGAGGTTCATATGAACATGTTTGCAGGTGTAAAGCAGCGAAATGGTAATCGAATGGAAAGAACGGGAACACAATGAAGAAGACAAGCTTGCCATGGAAAATGAGAGATGCATGGAAGCTCTTAGAGACTTTGGACTAAAAAAATTCTTCATGACACCATGCCTTAGAGCTCAACCAGAGCTGTTGCAATACTTGATCAGTATCTAGGATGAGGACCAGGAGAAATTCATTCTTCGGGATCACGAACTCGAGATCGATGTTTCAGATGTTTATTTCATAACAGGATTGTTGTGGAGGGGGGCAGTACCAATCTTGACCAGCACTTGGCCCACTATGGAAAACATCAGCATGGTAATTGAAAGGGTATGTCCAGGGGCACAGAAAGGATTAGGAAGCGGGAAAGTGAATATCCAGACTATCCTGGATCTAGCATTAAAGGTAGTGCTACATACCATCACAGGAGCCGTGGGATCACAAGCACCACACGAAGCAACAAAAACACAACTTCTTCTTGTAGTAGACTGTCTCACATCGACCCTCTACAACTGGGCAGAGGTAGTGACGATCAATATGAAATGTCAATTAACGAAATGAAATAAGACCAAAATAAAACAGTTCGGTTATGTATCTATCCTTGTATCTTTCTTCCTGGAACGACTACCAATCTTCTAGCAACAGGAAGCGATAGTCTTGACACCACCAGCACTGGAACCACAGATGGCCTGATGGGCAGCTCTGATGTCAAGGTCAGGGGGCGGCCAATAGATGTCCTGGAGATCGAAGTTCTTTGATTGGATCTACCGACAGCTGATTTTCGTGGAGGATTGGCCCTACTCTGGCACATATTTCACTCGTGATCCATATCTCCCACACCCGGAAGGAGAGGATTGGGATGAAGTACTTGGTAAGAATCATTTTTTTATTTTCATGAGTTTTATGATTTTTTTTTTGGCATGTATGTTTTGACATTTAATCCATGTGTCATGCAGATATTGAACCAAAAAGACATGTTGGAATTTCTCCGATAGCGAGGCAAGTCCCTCGCAACTTTGATGTTGCCCCTCATGGTGAGGGAGGCGAGTAGGAGGAAATTATGCACAACCTGGAGGGAATCACCCATGGGTACCCGGATTATGCGTGATTCAATGAAGTTCGTCGTACGTATCAGAGACATACTGTAGGGGTGTCAAACTGAGTTCACCACTTGCTGAGGCGGCTTGTACGGGCAGTGACATGCTATCATGATCATCATGCCAATTAGATACCTAGACTTTATTTCTGCATATTTTTGTTGGGTGTGGAGCTTGATTATCTTGTTTATTTTGTATCACAACGTTGGACCCGTGTACCTTAATTAAAAATTTCCTGGGGGGTCCAGGGGGGGTAGCTTCTACTTTATGGAGCTCCCCCTCGTAGTGGGTTTTAGGGGCAGCGCCCCCGAAGCTAAAAACATATGTAAAATTTCCTTGTAAAAGTATAGTTATTTCTAGTCAATCTGGGCCATTCATTAGGCAGATGATCTAGCGGTAGAAGTTGTGTTTAGTTTAGGTTTTTTTTTCCCTAGAAGGTGACCCCTCGCTTGTATGAGGGTATTGTATTACGGCTGTGTATTCTTAGAGCGAGAAATAGATAGGGAGACCGTGAGAGAGAACAGAGGATATTACAGCGAATTTGTTGTAGGTTGTGTCTCTTCATTTTGTTGGATAATAGAAAGGAAGGACTGGCTGTTCGGGGTGGACATAGACCAAACTGGGCGAACCACATATATCTGTGTCTCTCTGGCATTGCTCTGTAGTATATAGTTTTCTAACAACTGGTATCAGAGCCGAAGGTCTATTTGGCTAATAAAATTGCAGGAAAGAAGGGTTCCTAGTTCGAGTGGGAGTAATGGCAGAAGATGGTAAATTTAGGGTCGAGAAATTTAACAGCCAAAACTTCCTACTATAGAAGATTCAGATGGAATATTATCTGTATCAGAAATATTTGTACCTACCATTGAGCGGAAAAACAAAGAAGCTGACAGCTATAATAGACGCATAATGGGAGATTCTTGATAGAAAGGCACTCGGAACAATATGGTTGTGCCTTGTGGCATCGGTAGCCTTCAATATTTTGAAGGAAACAATAAAAGAGGGTTTGATTAAGGCATTGGTGAAACTATATGAAAAGCCCTCGGCCTCAAACAAGGTATTTCTTATGAAACTTTTATTTAATATGAAGATGTCGGAAGGTGGATCTGTTGCAGACCATTTAATTTTAATACAGTTACCAGTCAGTAAATTTCTGTAGGAGTAAACTTTGATGATGAAGTTAGGGCTTTTTTATTTCCGTGCTCATTGCTAGAAAGCTGGAATGGTTTAGTTATGGCCATTAGTAACTCTATCTTTGGATCTAGTAATTTAAATTTTGATGATGTTTTCGGTGCTATCCTTACCAAGGAAATGTGACGGAAAAGATCTGGTGAGACATCGGGTAATGGTTTAAGTGTAGAGTCTAGGGGATGAAGAATGGAAAGAGTAAAGAGCTCGGGATATCACAATAAATCAAGGAAAGGCAGATCCAAGTCCAGATCAGGGATAGTGTGCTGGAAATGCGGAAAGAAAGGACACCTAAAGAAATACTGTAGATCTCAGAAGGGAAAAGAAGGAGACCCACAACAAGAAAAAAATCATGAAGCAAATGTGATAGGTGATGTGTTAAAAGATTCTTTGATTATTTCTTTCGAAAATGTTACTTATTCCTGGGTAGTATATTCAGGGGCCTCATTCCATGCCACACCTGATAAGAAATATTTTCATGACTATGTTCAAGGAGATTTTGGACAAGTTCATTTGGGTGATGATAAACCCTGTAAAATTGTTGGAGTGGGTAAGGTTCTTGTCAAACAATAGAATGTAAACCAATGGCTATTAAAGGAGGTAAGGCATGTTCCATATTTGAAGAAAAATATGATTTCAACAGGGCAGTTAGGCGGTGAAGGTTGTGTAACAACTTTCACAGATAAAACTTGGAAGGTCACCAAAGGAGCCCTAGTAATAGAAAAAGGTGAAAAGGTTGGTACATTGTATTTATGCAATGGTGTTTCTAACTCTGTTAATGCTTTAACTTCCAAAGGAACAGATGCAACATTATGGCATCATAGGCTCGAACACATTAGTGAGAAGGGGATGAAGATTCTTCACTCAAGAAATTTGTTGCCGTGTTTGAAGAATGTTGATTTGGATTTATGTGAGAATTGAATTTATGGAAAATAGAAGAGAGTCTGATTTCTCGGAGTTGGGAAAGAAAAGAAGACAAAAAAATTAGAGCTTGTGCATACAGATGTATGGGGACCTGCTCAGGTTTAATCTCTCGGTGACCCTTTTTATTATTTCACTTTTATTGATGATGCAACTAGAAAGAATTGGATTTATTGTATTTATAATAAATCTAATGTATTTTATACTTTCAAGAAATGGAAAGCTTTGGTTGATATTGAGACATGAAAGAAGATGAAGTGTCTCAAACTAGACAATGGAGGTGAATATTGTGCATCAAAGAGTTTGATAGGTACTATTCAGAGCATGGACTTCACAGGGAGAATACAGTTCCAAGAACACCACAAGGAAATGGTGTGTCAGAAAGGATGAATAGAACAATCATGGAGCGTACAAGGTGCATGAGATTACATGCAGGATTTCCTTTACAATTTTGGGCAGATGTTGTAGATACTATTGTTTATATAATAAACAAAGGGCCTTCAAGTTCCTTGGATGGTGGTATTCCAAAGAAAGCATGGACAAGTAAAATGGTAAACTACTCTTTTTTAAAGCCTTTTGGTTGTGAGGCCTTTGTCCATATTAATAAAGAAAATAGAACAAAGCTTGAGGCAAAATAAAAGAAATGTACCTTTATTGGATATGGTGTTAATGATTTTTGTTATCACTTATATGATTACGAAAATCACAAAATCATTAGGAGTAGAGATGCAATATTCAATGAAAATGTATTGCATAAGAATCAGTTGCAGGAAAAGAAATAGGAAAAAGAAAAAAAAGAATACATAGTTCTTGATGAGACCACAGAAAAGGTAAAGGTGCCTGAAAATAATAATAATCAATAGCCACAACAACAACAACCACCAAAACAACAACAAGCACCTCAAACACCTGAAAGTGGTGTCAGAAGATCTACCAGGATAAGTAGACCCCCTGGACGATACTCTCCTTCATTATATTATTTATTTTTGACTGATTCTGGTGAACCCGAATGTTATGAAGAAGCAATGCAAGTTGAAACCAGGAAGAAGTGGGAGCTAGCCATGAAAGAAGATATGGACTCCTTAATGCATAACCAGACTTAGGACTTAGTCAGGTTGCCTGCAGGTAAAACTACATTGCAGAATAAATGGGTTTACAGGCTGAAGGAAGAAGATGGAGGAAAACAAAGGTACAAAGCTAGACTTGTGGTGAAGGGGTTTGCACAAAAGAAAGGTATTGATTTTGATGAAATATTTTCTCCTGTTTTTAAGATGACTTCAATCAGAACTATTTTAAGTCTTGTAGCAGCGGAAGATTTACATTTTGAATAGTTAGATGTAAAGACAACATTTCTCCATGGATATTTGGAGGAAGAAATATATATGGAGCAACCAGAAGGATATGAGGTCAAAGGGAAAGAAAAATTAGTGTGCAGGTTCAAGAAGAGCTTGTATGGGTTAAAACAGGCTCCAAGGAAGTGGTATCTAAAATTTGACAGGTTTATGTCTGAATAAGGTTATACTAGATGTCACTCTGATAATTGTGTTTATCTGAAAAAGAAAAATGATGGAGGCTATATTATATTGTTATTTTATGTATATGACATGCTTGTTGTAGGGTTTAACATGCAAAAAATAAATGTGCTAAAAAGAAAATTGGCAAATTCATTTGCAATGAAGGATTTGGGAGCTGCAAAAAAAATCCTTGGTATGAGAATAACTAGAGATAGGAAAAATCGCAAATTAAGACTGTCTCAGAATGAGTACATACAAAAGGTGTTGAAAATATTTAATATGCAGAATGGAAAACCAGTTAGTACACCTTTTGCTAGCAATTTCAAACTTAGTAAGGAGATGTGCCCCAAGACCCAAGAAGAGATGGACTATATGTCTAAATTTCCATATGCATCAACAGTTGGAAGCTTAATGTATGCAATGGTCTGCACAAGGCATGATATTGCACATGCAGTGGGAGTTGTAAGAAGGTACATGAACAATTCAGGAAAATAACATTGGATGGAAGTGAAATGGATTCTCAGATATTTGAGAGGTACCACAAATCAAACATTATGCTTTTGTGGTTCAAACATTGCTCTACAAGGATATGTTGATGCAGATATGGTAGGTGATAGAGATAATAGGAAGAGCACTACATGATATGTATTTACTATAGGTGGAACAACTGTTAGTTGGGTTTCCAAAATCCAAAGTGGTGTTGCACTTTCAACAACAGAAGTAGAGTATGTTACTGCTACAAAGGCTAGTAAAGAAATGAATTGGTTACAAAGGTTTATGGATGAATTGGGTAAGAAGCATGATATGGGCATGTTATATGGTGATATCCAAAGTGCCATTCATCTTGCAATAACTCATCATTTCATTCCAAGACTAAACACATACAACTCAAGTACCATTTCATACGGTCAGTATTGGAAGATGGACAGTTGAAGCTGGAAAAGATACGCACTACCTAGAATCCTGCATATATGCTAACAAAAGTTGTAACTAGGGAGAAACTGAGACTATGCTCAGCTTCAATTGGTCTTCAAGGATGACGATGAAGATGAGAAATAGCCAGGTCCAAAGAGGAGTCATTTTCCAGCAAATGAAGTAGCAGTGGAGTTGCTACAATCAGTCTCCAAGTGGGAGATTGTTGGGTGTGGAGCCTAATTATCTTGTTTATTTTGTATCACAGCGTTGGACCCATGTACCTTAAATGGGGTGGCAACGCCGCTCATAATTAAACACTGCCTGTGGGGTCCAAGGGGGGGCAGCTACAACTTTATGGAACCCCCCCTGGTGGGGGGTTTTAGGGGCAGTGCCCCCGAAGCTAAAAACAGATGTAAAATTTCCTTGTAAAAGTATAGTAATTTCTAGTCAATCTGGGCCATTCGTTAGGCAGATGATCTGACGGTAGAAGTTATGTTTATTTTAGGGTTTTTTGACCTAGAAGGCGAACCCTCGCTTGTATGAGGGTATTGTATTGTGGCTGTGTATTTTAGGTGTATTCTCAGAGCGAGAAATAGATAGGGAGACTGTGAGAGAGAATAGAGGATATTACACTGGATCTACTGTAGGTTGTGTCTCTTCATTTTGCTATATAATATAAAGGAAGGACTGGCTATTCAGGGTGGACATAGCCCAAACTGGGTGAACCACATATATCCGTGTCTCTCTAGTTTTATGTGTTTTGTGTGCTTGTGTTTTTCCACATATTTTATGTGTTGCATTGCTCTGTAATATATAATTTTCTAACCATTTTTAAGAGACATGATGTCTCAAGATGTAACAGAAACACACATATTTTGTACTTATCAGCAAACATTCAATATATATACATCTATTTTCCTATATGGATCTTTCATGTGATGATGATTTTTACAGATTATGCAAATGTCTATCTAATACAATGTTAGCCACTGTATCAGTTAATGCATTCATTTGTCTAGGAATATGTTGATATGTGATATAATCAAAATGTCTTTCCAACAAACAAACACGTAAATACAATCTTAAAATCTGAGGGTTTCTAACTGAATAATGCCCATTAAGTTGAACAACAACAAGCTATGAGCATAGATTTACAACCAATGCACTAATGCCAAGGATAATAGCCTTGGTTAACAGTTCAATAACAACACTATACTCAGCGACATTGTTTGTAGTCCATCCTAGACAAATACCTTGCAGATATATCAACTCACTAGTAGGATCATAAATCACCCAGGCTGCCGAAGACAAGTTTCGGGTACAGTGGGAAGCACCATCCACGAAACCGACATAAGGGGTAATAGACATCTACACAATAAGCAATGACCCAATAAGAAGGAAAATGCTCGCAAAGCACACCAAGTCAAAAATGTACAAAAAATTAAAAAACAGCTATGTAGATAAAATATGCACGAATGATTCATGCATAATATTTTTCGAGATACAACCCATTTCTGGGCTGATCTAAAGGATGACCTTCGTAATCAATGAGCTCATAGGCCACATTCTTCAAAATGTGTTTAACAATGTAGGGCCCATGCCACATGGGTTGAAATTTTCCTACCCCCAGCTTATCATGAGCTTGATCGTACAGGAGGACGAGGTCTTCTTCTATAAAGGAGCGAGGGGAAACTAACTGGTCAAAATGAGCTTTGAGCCACTTTTTTTGTGCCTTGATGACAAAAGTAGTCAAGCAACGGGTTTCATCCAGCCTTTCTAAGTAGATAAGACGCTCTTCTTTTGGCGAAGTGTTTGAAAACAATTCAACAACCAACTTGAGCGAAGATATTTTACAATAAATTGGAAGCATAGCTTCCACTCCGTAAACAAGCTGAAATGGAGTGAATCTGGTCGCATCCTTAACTGAGGTTCAGTACGCCTAGATAGCCGAAAATAGCATGAGATGCTAGTTGGCTTTTTGCATCCCAATCGTACATTGAAGCATGGTGACAAGAACTTTGTTCACAGCTTCAACTTGGCCATTGGCCTGAGGATAGTATGGCATTGAGCTGTCGTGATGCAAGCCCAACCTGGAAGTTAGATCCACCACCATATAATGCCGAAAATGGGAACCATGATTGGTAACGATGGCTTGAGGGACACCAAACCTAGAAATGATGTGATTTAATATGAAATGAGTTGTTTTCTTACCGTCGGAGGCAAGTGTAGGCATTGCTTTGGCACATTTGGTGAAGTAGTTGACGGTTACGATGATATAAGAATGCCCCCCGACTGAGTGAGGGCTACACGTCATAAAATCAATGCCCCAGTTCGTAAAGGGACCAATGATAATGACAGGGTGTAGATGTGTAGGTAGCGCACGTATCTTGCACTGATAGATCTGGCAATCGTGACATTTTCGAACAGCAACGATGTAGTCCTTGAAGATGGAGGGCTAGAAATATCCAACACAAAGAATCTTTTGTGTTGTTTCATAACTAGACATGTGACCACAACAGGCGCCATTGTGACAATCATTTAGGGCTTTCTTAGCTTCCTCGAGAGTTAAACACCGACAATAATGGAATATACTCCGATGCAGTAGAGTGTATCTTTGACTCTACGATAAGGTTGTGATTGATTACGGATGTGTTGGCAGACATCCTTCAACAAATTAGATCTAAAATTAGAAGTCTGAAGATATATGATGATATCACCATACCAAGGATCGAGGATGCTAATCAGAAAAAGTGAATCGTCTGGAATGCATTCCTCAGAACCAGACATAACGGAGTCAGAGGGGAGGGAATAGATAAGCTCAACAAGGACTAGTGATTTCTTCAAATTGGAAGTAGTAAACTCAAAATATAACTCTTGGAGGATCAAAATCCATTTTTAGTACTTACCCTTGAGCAATTGTCGAGACAATATATAGGTCATGGGGTTGCATTTAGAAATCAGAGTCACACTACGCAACAGAATATAACGACGAAAACATTGAACTTCTTGAAATTTAGCTAACGCTAACTTCTCGACATGGGCATAGCACGTTTCTGTATCGAGAAGGTTATGAGAGAGGTAGTAGATAAAATGCTCGTCATTTTCATCATCATCTTGCACCAAAACCATGGAAACCATACTAAAAGTGGCAGCTAAATAGAGGGAAAAATCGTGATGATAGTTTGGGAGACACAAGAGAGGAGCATTGATGAGCAACGTCTTGAGTGCATCAAAATATTTCTAAGCTATCTCATCCCAGAGGAATGGGACTCCCTGCTTTAGTAATCGTGTGAATCCTTTAGCCACTTCGGCATAGTTAGGTATAAAACGACGTAAAACATTAGCCTTCCCCTGCAGCTGATGCAATGAAGATGGGGAGGGGAGATTAATGATAGCCTCAACTTTGAGCGGATGAAGGTGAATCTCATCTTTGGAAATGATAAACCCCAAGATTCTACCGGAATCGATGCTAAAGACGCACTTGTGCGGATTTAGCCAGATGTGTTAGCATCGACAACGAAGAAATATATGACGAAAATGGTCAGGATTTTCCTTACGCTTAGCTGAATGAGCCGGAAGGTCATCTAGATAAGGCTAAACAATGTGCTTAATATTGTGAAAAGAATACGACATCGCTCGCTAAAAGGTGGCCCCAACATTCTTCAAGCCAAAAGGGAGATTTTTATAGGCGAAAGTACCCCAAGGACAGATGAAGGCAGTCTTGTGTTGATCAGTCGGGAGAATTTTAATCTGGTTATAACCAGAAAATTTGTCCATGAGAGAAAATATCTCACTCCCAGTGCAATCATCAATGATCTTATCGATAAAGGGAGTAGGATAGTTATCCTTAGGACAGGCCTAGTTTATATCACGATAGTCAACACAGACCTGAATGGTACCCTATTTCTTATCTACAGGGACAATATTGGACACCCATTCTGTCAAGGGAATCAGGTATATTAAACCAACGTCGAGAAGTTTTTCAACCTCACTTTTAATGGCGATAGCCTTTGGAGGGTGCACAAGACGAAGGCACTAAGGAACAGGCTTCGAACTAGGGTAGGTAGGAATCTCATGCACCACTATAATATGATCGATGACAGGAATTTCTTCGTAGGACCATGAAAATACGTCATAGAAATCATGGAAAAGGCTAGTATAAACCTAAAATTCATTTGGAGAATCGGTGACCCCGATATGGATGTTCTCGAAAATTCCCAGTTTGACGGAAATATCGATAGGCATCATTTGCGTGATGTTACTCAAGTTACCCTTCTTGAAAAATTCACGTGTTTGAATAGGCGTTTGAAGTGGAGGAGAAGGAACCTAAGATGCAAACCTCTCAAGGCATGTAGACATGGCCTCGAGACCAAGAATGAACGAGGAACGATGATGAATATCATCCCACGAAGATCCTCAAGAGACATGGTTTCCACGATGGCTTCATCAAAGGGAAATACTTCTTTCAAGGGATCGGGAAAATCCAAATTGCTGAGCCAAGGGGATTGAGAATCAGTGTCAAGAGACATGCTCAAAGAAGCATGATTAGAAGGTGGAGGTTCCAAAGCCGCGATGAGTTCACAATAGTCAATCTCAATCGGACTCAACAACATCGAATCTCCGAAAGAATCGATCTGCTCAGGCGAAGGGATGATCCAGGGGTCGTTAGACCAAGAGATCATATTGATCTTAACAGTGTTGGGTGGAGGAAGGGGAAAAATACCCATGAGGGTAGGATCTTTGAAGAGAGTCGACCCAACCCTCTCATAGGGAGTCAGAATCTGATCCACATATGGAACATTGTTCTCGGAAGAAGAAGTGAAAAATGATAATTGATCAAAAGTAACAATATTTCCTTCGTGTGGGAATTTTAGGACACAAAAGAGAGTGGATGGAATGCATAGCATGGCATGAGTCCAACTACGACCAAGGAGAAGATTGTAATTGATCTTGGCGTAAAATACTTCAACCTCGACATTGACATTCTTCCCTTCTAATGTAATCGGAAAACTAGCAAGAACACCAAGAGGTTTGGATTCCCTTCCATCAAATGATTCAAGGGAATTTGGTGATGAGTTCAAGGCCAGAGAACCAATGGCTTTCCAGCAAGAATAATACATGACGCACGTGGATGCACCCTCGTCCACAACTGCCTGATGGATGTTTAAACCATTAACACCAACTTGTATGATGAGCACAATTTGGTGCGGGAGCCATGGATCAAAATTCTCTAAATTGAAAGCGAGAATGCTAGTATTAGTAGGATCAACCTCGCCAATCATAGATAGCAAAGCCTTTCGTTGAGACAGAAAACTCTGAAGCACTTCTAATGCAGACATGGAAGATGGAGCCTGAGCAAAATCCTCAACAATACTGTAATGTTGAGCATCATGGGCATTTTGATTGTAATAATACTTGTGGAGTACACCTTTGGACGGTGGTCGTACAATGAGCTTAGTACTGGGACTTTCAATCTATAGAGGGCTAAAAGTAGGAAGAAGAGGAGGACCATCAGTGATGTCTTTCCCTGCTGCCTGACACGATCAAATATAATCTTTTGACCGAGTAGCAATTGAAACAGATGCAGAATCATTCATCATGAGCACTTGAGAGCCAAATGGGGTAGAGGACTGAGGTTTCTCTACCATCTGGGTCAGTTGAGATGGAAAAGGTTCTTTAAGAACAATTGTAGTTCCTTGGGTGCCTTTGAGAAATTTACTCATTTCGTACCGTCGAGGACAATCCTTGGTGTAGTGCTCTTCATCATAGATCAAACAAGGGTACTTTGGCTTATGTTTTGAACCATCGTCAGCATGAGATTTAGACAAATTTGGCTTTGAGGTATCGGGTTTGGCCTTAACTTTACCCTTGTTTTTCACCTTGGAAGTTTTATTTGCTGGATTGGCCTGAACGACATTGAATTCCACTGTTTTTCCAGGATTCGGGGTGGACTGAGAAGTAGCATCATTGGAAGGATTAGACTTTTTCTTCCCAATATTTGAAGGAGAAGACTTCCGAGAAGTCTGAGACATGGAACCAATAATACCGTTGACGGATGGGGTCGTTGGTGCTTAAGAAGTTCCAGGTTGAGGGGCATCAGGCAAGATATCATATAACGTGCCAGACTGGGAGTACACAAGATCAAGGTACTGGGCATGAGCAGTGACCTGTTCTTTAGTTACAAATTCCCCCATATCTATGTCTTTAGTGATTTGATTGAAAAAGGAGGTAGTGAACAAATCAGTTAGAAGCTGATCAAGAATATCAAACTTAATCAAGTGACGACGACACCTCCATTCATGAATATGATCTGAGATGTCAATAGCTCGGTCTTGTTTCAAGGATGTGAGGAGGTGTGTCTCGGTTTCATAGAGAACTGATAATTGAAAATGGGTAAGAAATGCCATGGCTAAAGAGTTGAAATATCGGAAAATGCCACGAGATAACTCAATGTACCACTTTGCAGCGGCACCAGTAAGAGTCTGTTGGAAAAGATGAAGTCATATGGAATTATCAACCCAAGAGTTAGAGGAACACCACAAGTGGTAGGTCATAACATGCACTTGGGGGTCTTCTCTGGACTTGCCCTCAAACTTAGGAAAATCACCAGGAATCTTAGTCAGAACCGGAGGCCAATACGGGTTATATGAAGAATTGGATCGTTCATTAACTTTGACACATCAAGTAGTTCCAATGTAGCAAGAAATGGTAGTTGAGGATTAAAAGGCATTGGAGGTCTCTGATAAGTACCTGTGTTAACATTCCACCCAGTCTGAGAGAAATTCTGCCCCCATATGTTTTGTACCGGAGGATTATGACCATAGGCGTTATACCCCTAATAATTCGGCCCATAGTAGGGTTGAGGACCAGGATATTTATTTTGAGCATACCACTAAGGTCCTTTCTGGGTAATTTATGGATTCTTTTGTGAAACGTAAGCATTACTTTGAGGTTGATTATACACCAACTGGGATTTATTTTGAGGGTAATATGTGGAAACTTCGGGTGCACTATATACTAGTTGATATTGAGCTTGAGGAGGGTAATGAGCGCCTTGAGGTTGAGCAGGTGGAGCTTACTAAGCAGGAGGTCCCTACTAAGTAGGTGGACCCTATTGAGCAGGCAGACCCAGCTGAGCAGGATGGACAGGTTGAATCAGCTACTGAGCAGGTTGAACTAGTTGTTGAGTAGGTTGAACCGGCTACTGAGTTGGTTGAGTAGGTTGAATCGGCTGCTGGGGTTGGGAAGGCTGCCCTTGCGGAGCAGGTTGGCCTGGATACTGAGGGCCACTGGGTTACCCTTGTGGAAGAGGTTGGCCCAATGGTTGCGAAGGACCAGGTTGCCCCTGATAACCAGGTTGAACTAGAGTAGGGCCGTAGGGTTGTCCTTGTTGCAAAAATTTTTGGCCATACAAAACATACGACTGCTATTTTTGTACAAGAGGGTGTCCCTGTGGTAGATACATTTGTGCCTCAGGAACATAAGATGCCCGTGGTTGATATTGATATTGAGGCTGACTGAAAGGACGATAGGGTTGCTAGACCAAAGGTTGACCCTGTAAATTTTGTCCTTGCAGACCATAAGGTCCCTGTTGAATCAAAGGTCCTTGATGAGGAACATTATGATAGGGATCTGTCGGAGGTAGATAAACAACTTGATTTAGATCAATAGGAGGCAAATATACAGGATTATCATAGACATCATATTGATGCGGAGGATTGACAGGAGCTTGGGGTTGCTGAGAACCCTGAGAGTTCTGCTGCTGAACAACCAACATATACTCTTCAAAAGTAAGGCTGCTAGGAATCATAAGAGCAGAGGAAGTTGTATCCATGGTCAAATATTTACATTTTTTATTTAAAGGTCATTCAATTATGTTTCAAGCTAAATTTATGTAATTAGCCAGGAATCCACCGTTTTGTAGCATCATGAGTTCAAAAAAGAGGAAATGGGCTACGAAAGTGCTGCTACTTTCATAGTGCAAACTGCAAAAATTACACTGTGAGCGGTACGAAAGCACGATTTCTTAGTTGTCATGTCAAATGAGCCAAAATCAATTAGATTTAGTTGAGAAATGATAGGATAGGGGTATGGTGAGTCAGTTAGTTACCAGATTCAATGTACTTACCTGTCCTACCATCATCATAGTCATGATAGGATATAAAAGAAGCATCATTTAGTCATGAGGTGACATCTCAAATTCGAATTTTTGCCTAATTTAGTCATTCCAGTTTTCATTTGCCTCCACTCAACTGTTTAAGCTCTGAAGCAGTAAAATTAAGCCTGTGGTTGTTCTATACCAAGGGTATCTCAAATATAATCAAGCGAGGCTGATCCTTTTTCTCAAGCGAGGTTGTTCATGCATGATCAAGTGAGGTTGTTTTACAGATTCTAGAGAAGCTAATAGATTTTCCCCAAAAAGCATAGCAGATGAGAAGAAAGTTCACAGAGGAGGACATTGTCTAAGATATGAACCTGAAAATGTGAAAGCTTTAGTTGAGGATCAAACAGTGATGGAGGCTTTCACCAAAGCAAGTTATCTCCAGTTTTGTGAAACACTACAGGGTGGTCACACTCAGGTGTCAAAGGAGTTTGCCTTACGTTTAAGTGGAACCACTACCAAAATTGGAATGTTAAATGTACCAGTCACACCTGAGATCATAGCTTCTGTGACAGAGATACCAAGAAGGCAAGAATCTTGGTTTAAAGTTTTTAGGTTTGACATAGAACCATGCAAGGAATTTATGAAACCTGAATATGTTGATATGGACCTAAAAAATGCAATACCTAGAAGTTGTATCAATGACAACTATGAAAAGCTATTAGTTAATATTCAAAGATACTTTAAATGTGAAGGCAGGTACCATAAAGTTTACACTTATCATTTCAAGTTGTTGTTGCATTTCACAGGTATGATATCACTAGATTTTCCATTTTACTTGCATAGAAGCCTTGCTAAAATGGCTGACAAAGTCCAAGCTAAATCTGATGGCTGTGAAACATCTATGTTTCACCATGGTTTGATAAATTTATTGGTATTGAATGAGCTTCAAAAAATAAATAGGGATTGGTATTCCTTTTTGTTTATGAATGGATTTGAAATGGAAACCCTAACCCCAACTAGGAACCCTAAATTTAAAGGGAATCCTTCACCACCAGTCGCAAAGTCCATTCAGCCAGTGGTTATTAATGCAAAGACGTTTATAAAGTTGAAACCAAGGAAACAGTTTGAAAATAGAACAGAGAAGACACTAGTACTTGTTGCAGAAACTCCTTCACCTGTAAAACAGAGTTTAAAAAGTGTCAAAGAGGCTAAACAAAAACAAGTGGCTAGCAAGCAGGAAATCCAAAGAGTGACAAGAAGTCAAGAAATAGCATCAAAGGGAAAAACAGTTGTTTCAAGTTCAGATGACAACTCAGTGATGAAAGGAAACTTAGATGACATCTTACATGCAATTGATATAGAAGAGTCACCTATTGTGCAAGCTGATTTTATTGTAACAGATGAACACAAACAGAAAAAAGAGAAATCAGCAAAGAACCTGAAATTTGAAGATGAGAATACAACCTTTGTCTTTCAAGCTAGAAATCCTTTTACTCGGCATACTAAAAGGCTCAAATAACATAGTAAGGAGGTCCAAGAGGCCACTAAAATAGTAAAAGTACCTAAATACATGGTTGAACTCTCATCACCAGTAGTAGAGCATGCAGCTAGCAGAATAATGAAGGAAAAAGAAGAATTGACAAAGTATAGAAGGCTTGAGGAGAAATTGACATCAACAAAACAAGAGATTGCTAAGATGAAGAAAAGGGCCAGAAAGCACATCATTGAGAAAATAGAATTCAAGAGGATGAAAGTAGTATGGGAAGGCCAAACTGTTTTTAGGTCTGAAATTCCAAGTGTTGCAGAGCAATGTTTCACATGGACAGTGCCAACTATCAAAGAAGCAAGATTTATCAAAGTGATTAATACTCATTTGAGAGCAAATAATAGAAGGCTAAGAGGCCAAGTGGAATATTTGGAACTACAACTGAAAATGTCTCAAGATGAACTAAAAAACAAAGGTGCAGAATATCAAATTCAAAGTAAACTCAAATAAAAAATGAAGAATAAACTTTATGAAAGTTATGTTTTAGTTCATATGGCTGATGGTTTTTTATGAAGCTAGTGATTCTTTGAAGTTTTGGCACCTTTTTGTTTCAAATTTTGAATAAAATTTGGTTAAAACTGCTTACACAACAGTTTCGTAGCGCACACAGTGCAAAAAGGGTGAAATGCGCTACGAAATTGCTGTAGTAGCTTTTTCACCCTTTCTTTATCAATTTTTGGAGGGAAGATCGTGTGTTTTGACTTGAAAATTTTAGAGAAGTTATGTAAAGTGAATATCAAAACAACCTTGAAGAAAAGGAAACAAAATTTTGAAGGAAAATGGGTAAAAATACTGCACTACGAAAAGTGCTACGAAACTATGCTGCTTTCGTAGCACAGGACTATTTTCACTATTTTGAGAGTTCGAAGTGGATTTTCCATAGCTAGCACATGGGGATGATTTTGGAAATATGCTATTCAATTTCTTGACAAAATATAGCCTCAAAGTTATGGGTTCATAGTGGTCAGAGTCTTTCAAAAACTTAAAGAATCCTAAGCCTAAAAAACAGGGGAACAGTTTCCTAGTTTGTAGGAGATCAACATCATCAGCATTATGGTCATAACAGGTTGGAGCTCATCATCAAGATTTGAGCTTATGGATATAGAGGTGGAAAATGATGTAATCAAGTTTATATGAAGTTGTTATGAGTAGAGTTAAAGAGTTCTAATTCTATTTGTAATAGGACTCTGTATTAGGTTTACAGTTGTCTTTGTAATAAATACCATGTTATATGGTTAGGATAGGTTTTAAAGATAGGAATTCGATGTATCTAGCTAGGGATAAGCTTATCTTGTGATGTAAATGATCTATAAAGGATCAAGGAGTTGAATTAGAGAGGGTTTAACATTTTTAGCAAAAAGACTGTGTTTACTATAAGTGACTGTTTTCAACTTTAATACAGAGAAGTTTACTTAGACAACTTGAGATTCATATAGAGTTTAGTGTGTATTTTTTCTATTGCATCCTTTTACTATCTATTGCAGTGGTATTTTCTTATGTTTACTCAGAATTCATCCTTGATGCTCTGACTTCCTATGTAGGCAAATTGAATGTGTTTCTACTATTTCACATGTGTATCTTTTGACTAAAACTCTAACATGCCTCAACTTCCATGCTAAGTAGATTGATTGGTTTTACTAAAGCTATCATGACTCCATACCCAATGTACTCTTGCCAATGTGATTTACAACCAAATTCAATCATTTATTTGTTTATGATCACACATAGAGTTAGCCATCTTCAATTTTATTCAAAATCAGTAACCCTTGAGAGAGCCCTCTCAGGTTGAGGAGGCTAATCCTCAACCAGAAGCTTGGTCTAAAATAGTTGCACAAGATTGGTTTGATGAGAAACATATCAGGTATGATTTTGTGATAACAGGAGGTAAAGCAACGACTAAAAATGGTGATCCTGAAGTACGAGGAGGGAATTCTCCCTCGTCTCCAAAACTAGACCAAGCACCTAGAGGAGGCCAATTCAACTAAAATAACTCTTCAGGGGGAGATCAAGTAGCAAGAGGCAATAAAGTTGGGAGGATAGGCTGTGAAAACTTGGCAGACCTAGTGGACTGAGGGGTTTCAAAAGAAATGTTAGGAAAGGAACTACCACTAGGCGACAGTGAAGAAGACGAAGAAGCTAGTGGTTCTACCATTGTGACAATATTTTAACACAGGAAGGAAAATGAGAGAGCCAATCGAAGGCTCCAAGACCAAAAAATTAAGTAAGGAAAAAAACAATCCAAGTAACAAACTTTTAACTGGCATGTGATCATGGGTAATTAATTTTACGACACCGGAACAAAACTCTGATGTTTCATGTTTTAAGAGTCAATAAACTAACAAAAGATGACTCTAGTCACTTTCAATTTTAAATGAGCATGAAAGGACAAGTGCTCGATGATCTCTTCTCATTTTAAAGAGTCACAAAAAGATCTAAATGACTACTCGGGTAATATAAGAAAGAGGGTGTACCAAGTTTCTGTGAACTGCAATATACACCTTCATGATCAAATGAAAGAGAATTGACCAATGACTTAATGTACATGCAGGTAGTATTCCCAAACGTTGTGTTCAGTGTATCACAGTTACAGGGTGACATACTTGGCTTCCCTAATTTGAACATATTAGGGTTTCCCTTTATATATTCGATGGTACAGGGAGCACAAGTCCGTACTAGCACTGTCTAAAGCCAAATGGCGATGACAACTACTAGGTTTAAAGACGTCGGAACATCTCTAGTCTATACCCCTAAAAATGTTCATGTTAGGTTCCAATGCGTCCTTATATTAATTCAATTGATTTTACAGTTGATCTTGAATTAGCATTTCAGTTTCAAGGCCCTACCGAATTGTGATCTCGAATTTCGTAAATGCAAGCTATATGAAAAATAACACCATTTTCCATTTGATGAATGCTAGCTAAAATAAGGATAGAGATCTTTCAGAAAGCAGTAAACATTGAAAACATACGAAGAAGTCCCCTAATGCATCTAATACAATCAAAATGAGAAACAAAAAAACTCTTTCCTAGATACAAGTGCTAGTTATGCAAAAGAATTTTTCATTTCCAATGCAATAAAAACGATGCAACATTTTTTGTTTTTCTAATGATTGAAGCACACAATGCACTAATTACATCAAAAAATCAAATCAAACACTAGTTAAGAGCACTATGAATGTAGAGATCTCAAAATGAATAATTCAAAGCAATAAAAACACAAATGCACTCAAACTAATGATGCACTCTTTCAATCAAAGTGAAAGCCTTCTAAATGACCCAAAATGAGCAATGTGATCTATGCTCGAAAACAAATAGATGGAGATTCAAACAAACACAAAATTAATCGTTCAACAATCCAAAATCTCGAAGGATCAAGAAATACTCAGGCAACTGATCAAGGGATCGAACTAACAAAAACCAAAAGACTCGATCTTCAATCAGAAGGTTGAGTGAGAGAAAGACACCTAGAACCCTAGGGCTATGAACTGCACCGTTAGGAAAATAGACAAACAACTGAGAAGAAAAATTCTAAAGCAGTCAAAACAACTCCAAAAAGACTAATTGCAAACAAAAAACAACTCAAAGCCAAGCACAAATGACCAAGAAACTCAACAGGGAGGTCAAAACAAACCCTACAGGGTTCAGCGCGACTGTAAGGCGGTAATCCATGCCAAATAGGGGTTGGAGCTACTGAAACAAAAGCAACAAGTGCCAATTGGCATGATTGTTCAAACAAAAAGTGCACCAAGCCAGATACTCATGGGAAAATGGGAAAACCAGTGAGCAGAGGTCAATCTTGACACTCTGGAGCTGAACAAGAGGATCCTAAACAATCAGGGAAGGCAGAAAAGATAGACAAGCAAGAAAACGACCGAAGTCTACTTGACAAGGTTGAAACGACAAACTCACATTGAATCCCCAGCAGAGTCGCCAATTTTTTTATGCGGGTAAATCCTCTTTGCAGACATAGACGATCCATCTAGCCCTAGAGTGGGTCTAGTAACAAAGGGACAAGCTAAAGTGTAGGTTCTTAATTAATGAATGAAAAAAACAAGGTATATTGACCTACCTGGAGTTCAAGGTTGTTGTCGTGGGTGTCGTGGTGATGGCCTCTCGATTTCTGCTATGATGGGTCACAATCCTTCTACTATGATGCTAGGACACCTGCACGAAGATCAGCAAACAAGAGAAGCATACGAAACAATGATCTCCTCATAATTACTACCCAGTCTAGGAGGGTTAAGCATATTGCATCAAATAAAACACATTGACACAAGATGGGAACCAGACAATAGTCATGTATATGTATTAATAGAAGAAAGAGTTACAACCGGAGCCTTGACGTCGCAACCTCCTTCAGCGGGGTTCAGTCAAAGCGCATCTCGATGAATCATCAGGGAATTCAAACGAGATGAAGACACAAGCCTTAGCTCTCTCAATAGGGATCTCTTCTATTCTATATTTTCTAGCCCAATGTACAAGAATCTCTTCATCATTTCAACGATAATATGTTCAGTTCAGCTAGCACATCAATGGAGGATGGGTATATTTATATAGGGAGAGGAGGAGGTTGGGATCCCTAAAATAGTGGAAGAGAGGCCTTATCCCTTGGCAAGTTTCCCCAAAAGGTGGAAACAAGAGGCCAAAGGAGGGAGGCCATGGTTATTCAGTCGAACCACTCCAGATGACTCGCCTACGAAGTTTTTATGATGGAAAATTAGCCTCTATTATTAAAAAACATTCCATAAACAAGTTAGAGCGGGTAGATCACTGGGACAGAGTGCCAATGGGCGCGGGGCCCAGTGTTAATTTCCCAATCGGCACGAGGCCATAACGGTCTACTAGCGCCAAGGAAAAAACATGTGTTTCTGATGGTATGTTCAGGAAATTCTCAACAGAAGGAATGTTGTTCTCATGGAAAGGGATGCAATGATGGTCTTTGCAAGGCATGACACTTTTTTTTGGTCACATAAATGAGCCTCCAATGTTCGAGATGGGGATTGCAGGGACAGTGACAAAATTCTGTGTAACAAAAGGATTGCTGGAATGACTATGCTAGAAGAGTACAATTTAAGTTCAAAAAAATCAGAGATGGGGAAACATAATATTGTCCAAAATCTAAGTACAAAATCAGAGATGAGAAATGTATATGCCGAGAGGTGCTTTCCATCCCAATATGTTAGAGATAATTAAATCAACTTACATGCATATATTATAAAAATGTTTTTACTTGGCCTACAATGTTTAAAATCTTCATTCAATACTTTCCAGAGTGAAGGCTCTAGCTAATATTTAGTCTAGAAATTGGAGTAATGAGGAGCTGATGTTCAAATTCCTTAGGGCCAAACCATTGTTTTTATCATTTTGCATTCATTTGGTGAATATTAGGCCTCAATTTTCTTTGGAAGCTTTTCTATTAGGATAAGCGAGAATATTTTGGTATGTTCCAGATTACTTAAAATAACCATATATGGAGGACCAATATGGCTCCAAATAATCATATGCACCTCTATCATGTATATCTTCTGTGTAAAGCGTCTGTGATTATATTTTCTATATGTACTAATTTTCACATGTAGTCGAGTATCGGGCTGACGTAAAATTTCTATATTATGTTAGGTGCACACTAGCTTTAAACTGTGAATCCATGTCACAGATGTTGTTGACTGCTTCTTGTTTCAATTCAATGGCTTGCGTTAAGCCTCATCTGGATGCTACTAGAAATATCATGATGCATGCTAATGCAATTTCCTTTAGAAGAGGGTGGAGTTCTATTTTATTTTGGAAGCAAGAGGCCTTGATTGTATGCGGTGGGTTTGAATCTTTATATTTTTTTAAAAGATAGTGCACTAAAAGAAATGTTTCCATATTTTCCCTGAGGGTTGCTGTTGTGAAGGAGAAATAAGTGAAAAAAATATCCTCTACCATGGAAGAGGGAGCTAAATAGAAGAAAGTAATGGTTGTAGGAGGGGATGGTTACTATTGATGGGGAACAAATTTTCATCTCTCAAACAGAGGATACCAAGTTTCCATTTTTGATAGCCTTGTATGTAGGTTGTTTGACCAACAACTTGTGATCAGCCCCCTAACTCCCATTGTCTCAATTCTGAAGAGAATGAAGAGATGGAAGCAACTCTTTGGAAAACAAATTGACTTATTTGTGAGAGATGTTTGTGATTTTGATTTCCTTGTAGAGGCTTTCAAGTCCTTTGAACCCGAGGAAATCATACACTTTGAAGAATAGAGGTCTGATCCTTATTCCATGATAGACAGAGGAAGAGCAGCGATACTCAATGTTAGCCACCTATAATATTTTGTTATACCAAAAGATGGCTAAGACTTTTTGAGCCTCCAAGGAACAAATTTTATCACTAAAAATTATTGGCTCTTAAAGGCTCATAGAAGGCCTCATGCCTCAGTCCAAAATCTTCATTACTATTTCCATTTTTATACTCAGAAATTCTGTTGATTACAAAGGAGAAACTGCTGCAAAAATCATCATTTTTCCTTTCTTCCACTCATAAAAAAACCTTCATTTGTTTCCCCTTTCTTCATAAATTTCCTCTATTTTTCATGTTCTCCTTTTTCTTCCCTTCATGAAAACCCCCTTTTTTTTCCATAATTAAAAACTCACTTTTTAACTATTTCGAAACCCCCATTTCCATTAAAAACTATGAAATTCATGAAAAACAAAGTTTATTTACTATGGACCTAAGCCCCTTGGGCTAAGTCCGAACCACTTCCCCTCACATGCCTACGCGTTAAAACCAAACGCCAAGGACCCCGAGTGCTAATCGCATCGGAAAGAATCAAATGTGCAAGTCTTTGCCATACTCCAAAGACTCCGATGGCGATTAGCCTTGATGTTTACGACTCCCGATCATATTATTTTCATATATAACCTTCGGCCCGCCCTCGGCGCTTAAACCTTGTGAATATTTCATTCCCAAACCCAATTTTTCTTTGTAAAGACCCAAAACCCGCCAATCCAAAGTTTTAACTTAAGACTTTAAGTCACATGTTGAAATAATCTAATGGGTTGATCAAAAAGACCAATTGCGCAATCGCAATCGGAGAATTCGCAATGAGTTGATCGGGAAGTCCAGGCCCGCAGTTCCGATTGCGATTGGCCTTTGATTTACTAAAGCCCCGGCCATATCACATTTCATATACCCAACGGCCCCGCAGTCGGGCGCCTCGTCACTTTATATATATTTTCTGCCCCCGATCCATAAAAACTTTGTTTTATTTCAAAAAGTTAAGTTTCCATATATTTTAAAGGGTTTTCTGCCGGTTCTTTTCAGAATAGATCTCCGCCGTTGATCTAAATCCAATCAAACGGCCAACACTCAATCGCATCGCATTTTCTCAATCGATGCATTACATTTCTTCCTCCGATTGACATCCCTCCGATTCGATCCCCGCCGTTGATCTGATCCTCAGATCGACGGCCATCGCTTAATCGCCTCTACCCTCCCGATCGCACAATCGCATCGGAGTTTTCAATCGCATCCACTTTTTTGTTCCGCCGATTGGCCTCTCCCCCGATTTGTTCTTCACCGTCGATCTAATCTGTAGATCGACGGTCGGCGCTCAATCACATCGCAAGGTTTAATCGCATACATTTTGTTTGCCCCTGATCGCGACTCCCCCGATCCATCCTCCACCGTTGATCTCGTTTTAGATCGACGGTCTTCGCTCAATCGCTTTGACCCTCCCGATCGCGCAATCCTATCGGAGTTTTTCAATCACACCCCTTTTCTCCTCCCGCCGATTGCGATTCCCCGATTAAATACGGACCATACGTGTGCTTTCTAGCAGCTTCATGCTCCTCCTTCTTCGCCTTCTAAGTAGTTTAAACCAAAAACGAAGGATTTCTTAATTTTTTTTGTGTTTTACAGGTGTTTTAATGGTTTTCCACTGAATAATGAAGGAAAGCCGGGGACTGGGAAAGACGTTTCCTGTGCCTTCGAGCTACTAAAAATAACCATTCGCAGGGCTCCATTCCACATTTTATCAAATGATCCACGAGCATTGATACCTTTAAAGGACCAGCGCGGCCCTTCACATCGACAAGACACTGTATTAAAAACACAGATTAAAGAGTATAAGCACTGAAGAACAGAGCGCAGCGAAGATGAAGACTGAATATAGATTTAGGGAAATACGACTTAAAAATAATTATCAAAAGCTTGTTCCCTGCATTCAAACACATTCAAAGGAATTTATAAGTGTTTGACAGGCAGAAAAGACCTCCACCGCTGCATTTGAGGCAAATTGATTCCTTAGCTACCACAAAGCCACTTGTTGCCTCAAACCTTTCATACAGAGGCCGAAGTTATTGTTTTAAATCAGATATTTGTCTCAAGCTGCCAAGAAGTTAATTCTACCAAACGATTTTAATTGAAAATATCTGCAAAGTTACTCCAAACATTAAGCAAAACCTCAAAGTCAAATAAGGCTCCCACCGGGCTTTGATATTAATTGTAAGACATTAATACAGTGATCCACCTGTACACTTCTCCATAGAGCCCCTCAAAAGGCCGAGAAGTCATTTAATCTGTATTAATGACCCTTGAGATATTTTTAGTTATCACCTCCTCATCCTTCTATAAATACTACTGCAGAAGATGAGAAAAATGTTTGTTGTTGTTTGATTACAAGTTGTAACATTGAAACTCTCTGAATAAATATACAAGTCTGTTGAAATTGAAAAACAAATTGAAGTCTTGGATGTCTTGATGATGTTGTCGCGTGATGTTCCTGAGAAGGCTCTATCATTGGATCCATGAGCTTGGCTGTTGGTGAATTATTCTAAACTGTTTAATGTTTTCTCCTGTTTTCATTATGTTCCATAATTTCTTACTATAGTAGGTTGAAAATTTTAGGCTAAGAAATGACTCTTGGAAGCACCTTAGACCTGTTCATCCTTCACTGTTTTATGTTTTCTTCTGCTGAAGTATTTTAGAGTCTTTAATCTCTCTCTTTAGTCTTCATTCTTGTTTATTTCCTTAATAGCTCAAATAGTTGGTTTCAGCATGATTTATGGTTCTCCCTGCTTGTCTGCTATCACTTGAAAGCTGTTATTGAAGTCTCCCTTTGAAGTACCATTGTTTTAAGTTAATCAAAGAGGTCGGTTTTGATCTTTCCCTTTGCCATTGCTTGAACAGTTGTTTTGAAGGTCTTTATAGTTGTAAGCATAGATGTTATTTAGGTGTTCCCTCTTCTATGACTGCAATTATCAGTGAATCTTTTATGTTTTCTAAGTCCTTTAAAATAAAATCTTTGAGGAAATAGGGAGTTCCCCGAATCTTAGATTTCATTTTAAAAGTTGTCTTGAAGTCATTATTTGCTTAAAGAATGTTTGTGGAATTTATGGTTAGCCTTGTCTATCAAATATCTCTTTATTGTTAAGTTATGTTTTCAAGTTCCCTTTGTTGAGAATTAAGCTTCTCTTTCCAAAACATTAATTTCCATCTCATTCCAAAACAAAGGATCTTGTGGCCAAGTTAGATTTGCCCTTTGATATCCCATATCCCTTGAAGAGTTTGTCATGACCTTATTTCGACTCCATTGCCCAATGAACCAGATATTTCCTCTTTCTGTCTATCTTTCCTAGACCTTTCATATTCTGTTGTATCAACTCAACCCAACCAAACAAACATCTTCACTCAAATAACTAGTCTAAAATCCATAACCAAAGAAAACAAGATAAACCTTTGCAAACAAATATTTGAGAGATCCCTCTCTGAGAACAGGAGGACTAGATCCTGGAACTCTAAAGATTGGTTCTGATGTTGCCTTGTATTTTGATTTTCCAAACTATCAAAACACGGGACACCAACATAATGGCGATCACGGTGGGACATCTGAGTCAGTAACAATCCAAATACCCCTTAGGACTTTAGAAATCCCTTATTTTCAAGAATATCCAGTGATTATTAGCCACCTCATTGCCACCAACATAATGGCATTCACGGTGGGACCTACTGAGAATTAGAGGTTTGAAAACCCTTCCTCAAACTTTTTAGGTCCAGTATAACATAAGTAACTTTCTTCAAGCACTGCCTAACAAATGGTAATCATGATAGGACTTAATTGAATCAGTGACAAACTAAGTAACCCTTAGGATTCCTTTTAACCCTTATCAAACCTTGAAGGAGCTAGTTACCAAGCCATAAGAGTAAACTCTATTTGTTTAAACACCTTAGCTAAGTGCAAAATCAGACTCAGAACACTCTCTTAACCTATTGATACCGAAATAGCTCAAAAAAACCCAAAAAAAATTTCAGTGTGGCTTCATAATAAACTTGGTGGTGGACCATAAAACTTTTACCTCCTTAGGAGCTAAAAACTTCCACTTGGCGACTCCACAATCCTTAACAGACCTTAAGACTCCACTAGGAAGAACCCTTATCATTATAATATCATGCAAACCTAGTTAGAGGACTGTAGGATCAAAATTTGTGTAAACAGATCAGTTAACCTCTCAAATATTGTCATACTTGGTTGAACTTTTCTTGTTATTTAGATCTGAAAAATATAGAATAGTGGCTTCTAGAAAGATTCATACTAGAGCCCATCCTGACCCCGATCCACCTGAAATAGTTGATGAACCAGAAAGTATCCTTTGGAAGTATCCTAGGATTAAGTTATCAACTGTTTTCAGATCACCCTTGAGAGCTAATTCAGTTCCCGAAAATCTTACAGCTCTACAACAATCACAAACTGAATTAGTTAATCCCTTTAGGACTAGGTCATTTGGTGATTTAGATCAACTAGATGTTGAGCCTTCACTTTCATCTCCCGAGAAGAGTGAATATCCTGGTAGTAGAGAAACAACACCTCCTGATTTACACTTCCTTCATAACCTATGTGTCTCTCATCCAAGATCAGCTCAGCAATCCACTGTTGTTCCATCCACTTCTGTTCGTCCTTCATCCACTGTTCAAACCACTCCACTTCAGCCCACACCCCCTCTTGTCAATCCACCCCTTGTAAACCCACCCCCACCACATATCATGGTAGCATGGTATGCTCCCTTATTCCTTCCTGTACCACTGGTCAATCTTCCACAAGACTATCAGTCCAAAATTCCATTATATGATGCTAGCAATGCTGTAACTGCATCACAACATGTGGATAAGATGGATGACTACTTTGACAGAAATGAGATCGATGATGATTCTGTCAAGCTTATATTATTTTCTCAAAGCTTAGGAGGAGAGGTAAGAAAATGGTTTAAAGGTTTAGCCCCCCGTACTATTAATGATCTCCAAGGCTTCCACCAGACATTCTTGAACAAATGGGAAGTAAAGAAGAATCCTCTCCAAGTCCTTGTTGATTACAATAATCTCTGTAGGAACCCTGGGGAAAGTGTACAAGCCTATTGTGCTAGATTTAACAGTGTATATAATGCACTTTCCCCAGAACTAAAACGTCCACAAGGCTCAGCCTTAAACAAATTTCCTGAAGGATTTGACTATGACATGACGTATTCACTAAGAGAAAGATATTTTTCAACTCTCGAATATATGCAAAGGGGTGCTCTTTCTGTAGAAGTCAACTTAATAGAAAAAAGAGTGAGAATGAAAACTAAAAAAAGAGTATCTTTCAGAGAGGAATCCCCTCCTTCTACTTCAAGCTCAAAAATGGAGAGGATGATGGAAGAAATGATGAAAGAGATGAGCATAATTAAGAAAGCACAAGCAAATCAAAACCAGACTGCACCTCAAAAAAATAAAAAATAAATAGAAATCAAAATTATAGAAGAGATAACAATCAAGATAAGCAAAAAGAAAGTGACCAAAAAATTAGACCTCCCTTTCAATAGAACTATGTAGATCAATATGAGGAAGACAGGGAGTTGGAAAGGTTGGAAGAATCACATGTAAACTTGATTGGATCAGACAGTGGGGATGATGTTTTCCTTACTGAAGAAGAACAAGGTTTCTTCTCTAATGATCAAAATACAAATACCTATGAAGATTCTGATGACTATAGATTGGGTTTTAAAAATGAAATCATGGAGGTACACAAACAGTATGATATCAGGAGCAAGGGAAGTATAGAGAATTCAAAAGATAAGAATACTAGCACTGTTGTCAAGAAAAACACAGAAAACCAACCCAAAAAGACAGCAGAAAAAACCAACATTTCGGCCAAAAAACCAGATTTAAACAGAGACAAGGGAGTCCAGCCAAATGTTGAGCAAAGTAACCTTAGCACTTCAGCTAGTGGTCCTAATAAAACTATTTCTATCACTAGTCCAAACAAGTTTCAACAAATCAAAGCTGTTGAAAATAATTCAATTGAAAAAATAGATGTAAATATTAACAAGTCAATTATTCCTTTCAGCCTTGAGGGAGAGATTGCTAAGATAAAAATTACCATCCCCCTAGCTGAACTAGTAACCCAAGAAGTGTACAAAAACCAAGTTTTGAAAACCTTAAACTTAGGAAATGATACTGACACCTTAAACTTGACAGATGACAAACCTGAGCTGTTGTTTGGCCCAGAGGTTGAAGGAAAATATCAAGAAGGACCAGTCCCTCCCTTCTATGTTAGTTTGAACATACACGATAAAATTCTACACAATGCCATGTTAGATTCTGGAGCTTCACACAATCTAATGCCCAAGGTAGTAATGGAAAGCTTAGGCTTAGAAATTACTAAACCATACAAAGATTTGTTTTCTTTTGACTCAAGCAGAGTCAAATGTTTGGGTTTAATCAAAGATTTATGTGTTAACCTGGCTCAGATCCCTGCCAAGAATCTAGTAATGGATATAGTTGTCGCTGACATTCCCCCTAAGTATGGCATGCTCTTATCAAGATCATGGGGAGCCAAACTTCAGGGAAGCCTTCAAATGGACATGTCTTATGCCACCATCCCTGTTTTTAACCAAAACAGAAGACTATACAGAGAATCCCACATGAAGTACATGGTGAGTAACATGGACAAACCAAACAACACTCCAATCTATTCTATTCAATCAAGTTTAGATTCCTTTATCTTGTGTAACAAAGATGAAATTACTCAACAAGGTAAAGAAAACATAGACCCAATCAGTTCACCAGAACAATCCAATCTTACCTCGAATCAACTTCAAAACATTGACGATCAACAGCACCAAGAAAATGAAAATGAGTCAAATATACTTTGGACAATAAATTTCGATGGATCCTGTAATAAAACCAGTGCAGGGGCAGGTGTCTGGATTCAAAACACAAATCAGAGTTTTTCATACAAGTTAGACTTCCCATGCACTAACAATATTGCTGAGTATGAAGCACTTCTCCTAGGCTTACAACTGCTTAAAGAATTAGAAGCCCAAAAGATATCTATTTTAGGGGATTCTGAACTTATCATTAAACAAATCAAAGGAGAATACTCAGCCAAGAATCCAAGGCTTAGGGAATATCGAAATGCTGCCCTTGACCTATTAAAAACTTTCGAAAAATATGAACTCATTTTCATCCCTAGAGCACTGAATCATCTAGCAAATGAACTTGCCTTCACTGCCAGCAATTGCCAAGTACCTGAGATAAATGAACAACTCAGTATAAAGGTGAAACACAGACCTGCTGTGCCTGATAACGAAGATCACTGGTAGGTGTTTGAATCCGACAAACACATAGATGATTTCTTGAAATCAGAAAATGATTTCAGCATACCAACACCAGGAACTAGCCATAAAGAAAATTGTTTATATATTGAACAAATCCCAGAGGCGGAAATAACATATCCTGCTGACATAAATCATTGTGAGAATCCTTTTGAAGCAGAAATAATGAAAAATGAAGACCATGAAGACTTGGAAGTCTTACAATGCAAAAATGATAAAATCCCAAGAGGTCTCACACCTTTAGAACACCTGTTTGATCTCAACGATGTAGCTAAAGAACCAAGAATGGAGCCTGTGGAAACAAATGTAGAAGAGCATAACATAGGCAGTCTAGCAGAACCCAAGATGATCAAGCTATCCAACACCCTCCCAACTCACATAAAATTGCAATACATAGAGCTTTTCAAAGAATTTAAAGATGTGTTTGCTTGGGAATACAAAGACTTAAAATCATATGATACCAGCATCATCCAACATAAAATCCCCTTGAAGGAAAATCAAAAGCCTTTTAAGAAAAAACTAAGGAGAATAAATCCCCTTTTACTACCTTTAGTTAAGGCAGAAATTGAGAAAATGTATAATGCTGGGATCATAGTACCCATTAGATTTTCAGAATGGGTATCAAACTTAGTTTTTGTTAGAAAGAAAACAGGGGAAATCAGGCTATGTATTGACTTCAGAAATTTAAACAGAGCCTCTTTAAAAGACAACTACCCCTTACCCAAGATGGACCATATACTTCAAAGGGTAGTTGGGTCAAGAAGAATATCCCTATTAGATGGGTTCTCGGGTTACAATCAGGTGTTAGTGTTCCCAAGTGATCAAATCAAAACTGCTTTTACCACACCTTGGGGCACCTTTATGTATGTCAAAATTCCCTTCGGATTAATGAATGCAGGGGCCACCTTCCAAAGGGCCATGGACATAGCCTTCTCTGAAGATATTGGCTATTTTATAATTATTTACCTTGATGACATAACCATTTTCTCGAAAACTGATGAAGAGCATTTGATTCACCTAAGAAAGGTTTTTGAGAAGTGTAGGAAATTTGGCTTATCACTGAATCCCAAGAAGACCCTCTTTGGTCTCCAAGAAGGGAAACTTCTTGGTCATATAATTTTAGAAGAAGGAATCAAAATAGACCCTACAAGGATAGATGGCATATTGCAAATTAGCCATTCTAGAAGCCTCAAAGAATTGCAATCTTTCATTGGAAAGATTAATTTTTTGAGAAGGTTTATTCCCAACCTTGTTGAGCTATTAAAAAACATTACAAACATGCTTAAGAAAAACGTGGGTGTAAAATGGACTTTACCAGCTAAACAATCATTCGAACTGGTCAAACAAGCTCTTACCCAAACACCAGTCCTGATTAGTCCTGATTTTACCAAAGACTTTTACATTTTTTCTTTTGCATCTGAACATACAATAGCTGCAGTTTTGCTTCAAAAGAATGATTTAGGGCAAGAACAACCAATATCCTTCTTTATTAGGGCCTTAAGAGATGCTCCTCTCAATTATAACATCATGGAGAAGCAAGCCTTAGCATTAGTGAAAGCTTTAAAGGACTTTAGGGTCTACATTTTACACTCTCACATAATTTATTTTGTTCCACATATTGTTGTCAAGGACATTCTGATTCAAGACCCTGATGGTAAAAGGGGAAAATGGATTGCAACTATTCTTGAATATGACCTAGAAATCAGGCACACCAAACTAGTAAAAGGGAAAGGATTAGCAAAACTTATGGCTGAGTCTAACTTCCAAGCATTAGACATGAATATGGTAGATGTGTTGGAAGAAGTAGAAGAAGCTACTGCTCCTTTCATTGAAGAAACATTTCTGAATTCTCCTTGGTATGCTGACATTATTTATGTGCTTTTATATCTAAATGCCCCTCCTTCTTTGTCTAAAACTAAAGCTAGATTCTTGAAACAAAAGGCTTTGAGTTTTTGCATATTAGATGGAGTATTATATTGGAAAAATGTTGTTGGAATTTTTCTTAAATGTTTGCTTGAAGATGATGCAGGAAAAATCATGCATGAATTGCACGATGGTGAATGTGGAGGACACCTCTACTGGAAGGCCACAGCAAATAAAATTCTCAGATCAGGTTACTATTGGCCTACCCTTTTCCCAGACACTCAGAAGCTGGTCATGTCTTGCCATAAGTGTCAAATCTTTGATGGCAAGAGAAAACTCCTTCCCTTACCCCTACATCCTATCAGAGTTGAGGCACCTTTTCAATAATGGGGGTTGGACTTCATTGGAGAAATTCATCCATCCTCCTCAGCCCAACATAAGTGGATCCTCATAGCCACTGACTTCTTCACCAAATGGATAGAAGCTATACCTACCAGGAATGCTAATGACTCTGTCATTATCAAGTTTCTTGAAACCCATATCCTATCCAGATTTGGTTGCCCCAGAAAAATCATAACAGACAATGCTGCTGCTTTCAAATCTAAGAAGATGGTTGATTTTTGTCACAAATACCATATAACCTTGGGCCATTCCACTGCTTACTATCCCCAAGGAAATGGATTAGCTGAATCCTCCAACAAGAGTCTCATCAATATCATTAAAAAGTTGTTGGAACAGAATCAAAAATCATGGCACAGTAAGCTGGTTCATGCCTTATGGGCTGATAGATTAACTACAAAGAAATCAATAAATATGTCCCCCATCAGTTAGTCTATGGCATGGATGCAGTTTTTCCTACCTCATTGGGAGTTCCAGTCATGAAGCTCCTTCAAGAAGTGCAGGTTGAAGAAAATGATATGCAGAGGAGGATCAACCAGACCATCCATCTACAATAGATCAGAGAAGAAGTTTATGAAAGAACACAGTTAGTCCAAGAAAATATGAAAAAGCTATTTGATAAGAGGACTAAGGCAAACAACTTCCAGGTTGGAAGTGTTGTTCTTAAATGGGATTCAAGAAGAGAAGAGAAGGGGAAACATGGCAAGTTTGAGAACTTGTGGAAAGGGCCATATATTATTCATGCTGAGAGGGGTCATAATACATTTTTCTTGAAAGAATTGAATGGAGAAGACCTATATGGAGGTCCTGTCAATGGCAGGATGCTCAAGCATTACTTCTGCCAAGAATCTTAAGTTTCAAAGAATTTTTGTTTTACCATTGTAAATATCATAGTCTAACCATTGCGTTCAAAGTTATGAAAAATCAGAAATACAAAAAACAATAGAACGAAAGAAAAGAAGGCAGAAATGAAAACAAGAAAGGCAAAGCCCCATGCCAAAAAAGAGAAATAAATCTGAAAGTGTGCAAGCTCAAATGCCACTCCTCAAAAACACACTTCTAGTTAGTCAAACTGTTTAATCTTGACTAATTAGCTTTAAATTTTTCTGCTGATAGGATAGTGAATTCGATTTGCTAAACTGTTCAATCTTGGCTTATCAGTAGATAGATTAGGATAGAGATTGAAGGTTCAAACAAACTCAAAATCTGAACCAAAGTTTCCAAAGAGAGATGACTCAAAACTGTTTTATCTTCTGAGTAAAAAAAGAGAAAAACTGGTTCTAATTTGCCCAAAATCTGAATCAGAGAACAAGGAAGAGACAACTCAAACAAAAGCAAAAATAGAGCTATGAAGAAAGGAGAAGGCCATGATGAGAAACTTTCAGATCTTAAGCCTTCCATTTTGATTTTTGATTTTCTGCAAATAAAAATCTATGTGCAGCTTGTTTTTATGCCATAGATTACAACAAGTCAAACAGCCTAATCTTGACTTGCCTTTTTTTTTAAATTTATGTTGTAGAATTTAAAGAATGACAGTCTGTTGGACAGCTTAATCCCAACAGACAGTAGATTAGGTAGAGAAATATCTGAGCTCAACTGCTTAATCTGAGTTCAGGGAGAAATAAGGAGTAGAATTATATTAGTTTTTATGCTTTCAAAAGAATAAAATGTTGTGAAAAGAGTTTGCCAATCCAAGTGCACTCTGATGAAGAAAAAATGTTAGATCAGTAGGATTGGGTAGGTAGAAAGTTGTATTGTTGAAGTCCATTATTTTTTCATAACTGATATTATTTTTCAGAAGCAAAGCAAGATCATCCCACCAAAGGAAAGGCAGCCCAATGGATCAGGCACAAGTCAGCCTCCCAGAGAATCCAAGTCTGAAGTTCTTGATACCTTCAAGAAGGCATCATCCCCAAGTGGAGCCACTGTTAGCCACCTATAATATTTTGTTATACCAAAAGGTGGCTAAGACTTTTTGAGCCTCCAAGGAACAAATTTTATCACTAAAAATTGTTGGCTCTTGAAGACTCCTAGAAGGCCTCATGCCTCTGTCCGAAATCTTCATTACTATTTCCATTTTTATACTCAGAAATTCTGCTGATTACAAAGGAGAAACTGCTGCAAAAATCATCATTTTTCCCTTCTTCCACTCATAAAAAACCTTCATTTGTTTCCCCTTTCTTCATAAATTTCCTCTATTTTTCATGTTCTCCTTTTCTTCCCTTCATGAAAACCCCCTTTTCCATAGTTAAAAACTCACTTTTTAACTATTTCGGAACCCCCATTTCCATTAAAAAACTATGAAATTCATGAAAAACAAAGTTTATTTACTATGGGCCTAAGCCCCTTGGGCTAAGTCCTAACCACTTCCCCTCACATGCCTATGCGTTAAAACCAAACGCCAAAGACCTCGAGCGCTAATCGCATCGGAAAGAATCAAATGAGTTGTGTGGGAGTCCGGGCCCGCGGTTGCGGTGTGATTGGCCCCCGGTTGCAAAGCCTACAGCCATACTACGGTTCATGCGCCCAACGGCCCCGCAGTCGGGCGCCTCGTCACTTTATATATATTTTCCGCCCCCGATCCATAAAAACTTTGTTTTATTTCAAAAAGTTAAGTTTCCATATATTTTAAAGGGTTTTCTACCAATTCTTTTCAGAACAGATCTCCGCCATTGATCTAAAGCCAATAAAACGGCCAGCACTCAATCGCATCACATTTTCTCAATCGCTGCATTACATTTCTTCCTCTGATTGACATCCCTCCGATTCGATCCCTGCCGTTGATCTGATCCTCAGATCGACGGCCATCGCTTAATCGCCTCTACCCTCCCAATCGAGCAATCACATTAGAGTTTTCAATCGCATCCACTTTTTTGTTTCGCCGATTGGCCTCTCCCCCGATTTTTTCTCCACCTCTAATCTGTAGATCGACGGCCTATGCTCAATCGCATTGCAAGGTTTAAACGCATACATTTTTTTTGCCCCCCAATCGCGACTCCCCCGATCCATCCTCCACCGTTGATCTCGTTTTAGATCGACGGTCTTCGCTCAATCGCTTTGACCCTCCCGATCGCGCAATCGCATCGGAGTTTTTCAATTGCACCCCTTTTCTCCTCGCACCGATTGCGATTCCCCGATTAAATCTGGACTGTCCACGTGTCCAGATCCAACGGCTATGCTCCTTCTTCGCCTTCTAAGCAGTTTAAACAAAAAACGAAGGATTTCTTAATTTTTTTTGTGTTTTACAGGTGTTTTAATGGTTTTCCACTGAATAATGAAGGAAATCCGGGGACTGGGAAAGACGTTTCGTGTGCCTTCGAGCTACTAAAAAGAACAATTCGTAGGGCTCCATTCCACATTTTATCAAATTATCCACGAGCATTGATACCTTTAAAGGCCCAGCGCGGCCCTGCACATCGACTAGACGATGTATTAAAAGCACAGATTAAAGAGTATAAGCATTGAAGAACAGAGCGTAGTGAAGATGAAGACTGAAGATAGATTTAGGGAAATACGGCTTAAAAATAATTATCAAAAGCTTGTTCCCTACATTCAAACACATTCAAAGGAATTTATTAGTGTTTGACAGGCAGAAAAGACCTCCACCTCTGCATTTGAGGCAAATTGATTCCTCAGCTACCATAAAGCCACCTGTTGCCTCAAACCTTTCACATAGAGGCCGAACTTATTGTTTTAAATCATATATTTGTCTCAAGCTGCCAAGAAGTTAATTCTGCCAAACGCGTTTAATTGAAAATATCTGTAGAGTTACTCCAAACGTTACGCAGAACCTCAAAGTCAAATAAGGCTCTCACCGGGCTTTGATATTAATTGTAAAACATTAATCTGATGATCACTACCACTTCTCATGAGCCCTAAAAGGCAGAATTCATTTAATACTGTATTAATGATCCTTGAGATCTTTTTAGTTATCACCTCCTCATCCTTCTATATATACCACAACAGAAGATGAGTGAGTGTTGGTTGTTGTTTGATTACAAGTTGTAACACTGAAACTCTCTGAATAAATATACAAATCTGTTGAAATTGAAAAACAAATTGAAGTCTTGGATGTCTTGATGATGTTGTCGCATGTTGTTCCTGAGAAGGCTCTATCATTGGATCCATGAACTTGGTTGTTGGTGAAGTATTCTGAACTGTTTAATGTTTTCTTCTATTTTCATTATGTTCCATAATTTCTTACTACAGTAGGTTGAAAGTTTTAGGCTAAGAAATGACTCCTGGAAGCACCTTAGACCTGTTCATCCTTCACTGTTTTATGTTTTCTTCTGTTGAAGTATTTTAGAGGCTTTAAACTTTCTCTTTAGTCTTCATGCTTGTTTATTTCCTTAATAGCTCAAATAGTTGGTTTCAGCATGATTTATGGTTCTCCCTGCTTGTCTGCTATCACTTGAAAGTTGTTATTGAAGTCTCCCTTTGAAGTACCATTGTTTTAAGTTAATCAAAGAGGTCGGTTTTGATCTTGCCCTTTGCCATTGCTTGAACAGTTGTTTTGAAGGTATTTATAGTTGTAAGCATAGATGTTATTTAGGTGTTCCCTCTTCTATGACTGCAATTATCAGTGAATCTTTTATGTTTTCTAAATCCTTTAAAATAAAATCTTTGAGGAAATAGGGAGTTCCTCGAATCTTAGATTTCATTTTAAAAGTTGTCTTGAAGTCATTATTTTCTTAAAGAATGTTTGTAGAATTTATGGTTAGCCCTGTCTATCAAATATCTCTTTATTGTTAAGTTATGTTTTCAATTTCCCTTTGTTGAGAATTAAACTTCTCTTTCCAAAACATTAATGTCCATCTCATTCCAAAACAAAGGATCCTGTGGCCAAGTTAGATTTTCCCTTTGATATCCCATATCCCTTGAAGAGTTTATCATGACCTTATTTTGACTCCATTGCCCAATGAACCAGATATTTCCTCTTTCTGTCTATCTTTCCTAGACCTTTCATATTCTGCTGTATCAACTCAACCCAACCAAACAAACATCTGCACTTAAATAACTAGTCTAAAATCCATAATCAAAGAAAACAAGATAAACCTTTGCAAACAAATATTTGAGAGATCCCTCTCTGAGAACAGGAGGACTAGATCCTGGAACTCTAAAGATTGGTTCTGATGTTGCCTTGTCTTTTGATTTGCCAAACTATCAAAACATGGGACACCAACA
>JAXQQM020060398.1:0-45253 GCA_034641835.2 Pinus albicaulis | reverse complement strand
CTTAAACCCTAATTACCAACCCCTAACCAATTCAACACCCTAAACCCCTAAAAACCTAACCCATTTAAGTGTGGATTCCATTTAACCCCAAAAACCCTAACCCCTAACCCCTAAAATCCTTCACTGCTAAAAACCCTAACGCCCTAAACCTCTAAACCCGTAACCCATTTAACCCCCTAAACCCTAAACCTCTAAACCCTTAACCCCTAACCCCTTAAACCCTAATTATGAACCCCTAACCAATTCAACACCCTAAACACCTAAAAACCAAACCCATTTAAGTGTGGATTCCATTTAACCCCCAAAACCCTAACCCCTAACCCCTAAAATCCTTCACTGCTAAATCCCCTAACCCCCTAAACCTCTAAACCTATAACCCATTTAACCCCCTAAACCCTAAACCTCTAAACCCTCAACCCCTAACCCCTTAAACCCTAATTCCCAGCACCTAACCAATTCAACACCCTAAACCACTAAAAACCTAACTGATTTAACCCCATTAACCCGTAACTCCTAACCCCTAAAATCCTTAACTGTTAAATCCCCTAACCCCCTAAACCTCTAAACCAACCCTAACCCATTTAACCCCCTAAACCCTAAACCTATAACCCCTTAAACCTTAATTCCCAACCCATAACCCTTGACCCCTTAAACCCTAATTCTTAACCCCTAAACCCTTAACCCCCTAAACCCTAAACCTCTAAACCCTTAACCTCTAACCCATTTACCCCCACTAAACCTCTAAACCCCTAACCCATTTAACCCCTAAACCCTAAACCTTAAACCCTTAACCCTACCCCTAACCCGTTAACCTCAATAACCTATTTAAGCCCTTAAACCCTAAAATCCCTAACCCCTAACCCCTTAAACCCTAATTCCCAACCCTATAACCCTCAATTCTTTAACCCTTGACCCCTTAAACCCTAATTCCTAACCCCTAAACCCTAAACCCCTAACCCCTTAAACCCTAATTCCCAACCCTTAACCAATTCAACACTGTAAACCCCTAAAAACCCAACCCATTTAAGTGTGGATTCCATTTAACCGCCAAAACCCTAACCCCTAATACCTAAAATCCTTCAATGCTAAATCCCTTAACCCCTAAACCTCTAAACCTGTAACCCATTTAACCCCCTAAACCCTAAACCTCTAAACCCTTAACCCCTAACCCCTAAAACCCTAATTCCCAACCCCTAACCAATTCAACACCCTAAACCCTTAAAAACCGAACCCATTTAAGTGTTTATTCCATTTAACCCCCAGAACCCTAACCCCTGACCCCTAAAATCCTTCACTGTTAAATCCCCTAAACCTCTAAACTTATAACCCATTTAACCCCCTAAACCTCTAAACCCTAAACCCCTAACCCCTTAAACCCTAATTCCCAACCCCTAACTAATTCAACACCCTAAACCCCTAAAAACCTAACCCATTTAACCCCATTAACCCCTAAAATCCTTAAATGCTAAATCCCCTAACCCCCTAAACCTATAAACCAACCCTAACCCATTTAACCCCCTAAACCCTAAACCTATAACCCCTTAAACCCTAATTCCCAACCCATAACCCATTCAACCCCTTAAACACCTAAATCTCTAACCCCTTAACCCTTAACCCCTTAAACCCTAATTCCTAACCCCTAACCTATTTAACCCCCTTAACCCTAAACCTCTAAACCCTTAACCCCTAACCCATCTACCCCCACTAAACCTCTAAACCCCTAACCCATTTAACCCCTAAACCCTAAACCTCTAAACCCTTAACCGCTACCCCTAACCCTTTAACCCCTAACCCACTTAAGCCCCTAAACCCCAAAACCCCTAACCAATTCAACACCCTAAACCCATAAAAACCTAACCCATTTAAGTGTGGATTCCATTTAACCCCCAAAACCCTAACCCCCAACCCCTAAAATCCTTCACTGCTAAATCCCCTAACCCCCTAAACCTCTAAACATGTAACCCATTTAACCCCCTAAACCCTAAACCTCTAAACCCTTAACCCCTAACCCCTTAAACCCTAATTCCCAACCCCTAACCTCACACCCCAACCCAATTCAACCCCTAAACCCTTAACCCCCTAAACCCTTAACTCTGTCATAACCCATTTTACCCACTAAACCTCTAAACCCCTAACCCATTTAACCCTAAACCTTAAACTGTGAACGTTTAAATCTCTACCCTAACCCGTTAACCCTAACCCATTTAAGCCCCTAAACCCCAAACCCCCAACCAATTCAACACCTCAAACCCTAAAACCCCTAACCCATTTAAGTGTGGATTCCATTTAACCCCCAAAAACCTAACCCCTAACCCCTAAAATCCTTCACTGCTAAATCCCCTAACCCCCTAAACCTCTAAACATGTAACCCATTTAAGCTCTTAAACCCAAAACCCCTAACCAATTCAACACCCTAAACCCCTAAAAACCTAACCCATTTAAGTGTGGATTCCATTTAACCCCCAAAACCCTAACCCCTAACCCCTAAAATCCTTCACTGCTAAATCCCCTAACCCCTTAAACCTCTAAACCTGTAACCCATTTAACCCCCTAAACCCTAAACCTCTAAACCCCAACCCCCAACTCCTCAAACTACAATTCCCCAACCCACAACTTTTAATTCCTCAAACCCTCAATTCCCAACTCCCTAAACCCTTAACCCCTAAACCCTAAACCTCTAAACCCTTAACCCAACACCATTTACCTCACTAACAACACTAACCTCTAAGCCCCTAACCCAATTGACCCTTTTAAACCCAAACCTTCAAACCCTTAACCTTCACCCTAACCTCATAACTTCAACCCATTTAAACCTCTAAACCCTTAACCCCTAACCCCTTAAATCCTAATTCCCAACCCCTAACCAATTCAACACCCTAAAACACTAAAAACCTAACCCATTTAACCCCATTAACCCCTAACTTCTAACCCCTAAAATCCTTAACTGCTAAATCCCCTAACCCCCTAAACCTCTAAACCAACCGTAACCCATTTAACCCCCTAAACCCTAAACCTCTAAACCCTTAACCCCTAACCCCTTAAATCCTAATTCCCAACCCCTAACCAATTCAACACCCTAAAACACTAAAAACCTAACCCATTTAACCCCCAAACTCCTAACCCCAACCCCCAAATCTATAAACCTCGTAACCCATTTAATCCCCTAAACCCTAAACCTCTAAACCCTTAACCCCTAACCCCTTAAACCCTAATTCCCAACCCATAACCAATTCAACACCCTAAACCCCTAAAAACCTAACCTATTTAACCCCATTAACCCCTAACTTGTAACCCCTAAAATCATTAACTGCTAAATCCCCTAACCCCCTAAACCTCTAAACCAACCCTAACCCATTTAACCCCCTAAACCCTAAACCTATAACCCCTTAAACCCTAATTCCCAACCCATAACCCATTCAAACCCTTAAACACCTAAACCTCTAACCCATTAACCCTTGACCCCTTAAACACTAATTCCTAACCCTTAACCCATTTAACCCCCTAAACCCTAAATATTCAAAATCTCAACCCCTACGCCAACTCAATCCTCTAACCCATTTAAGCTCTAAACTCCTGTAAAACCCCTAACCCATTTAACTTAAACCCCTAACATATAAACCCCTAAACCCTAAACATATAAAACCCTAAACATATAAACCCCTAAACCCTAAACATATAAACCCCTAAAACTTTTGATTAAAACATTTAATAAAACTCTCGACCGAGAGTTTTCTAAACTCTCGACCTAGATTTTTCTAAACTCTCATCCTAGAGTTTTCTAAACTCTCGGCCTAGAGTTTTCTAAACTCTTGGCCGAGAGTTTCATTGGGTAAAATCTCGGGCGCAAACTCTCGTCCGAGAGTTTTTTAAAATTTTGGCCAAGAGTTTGGCCGCGCGGTTAAATGTAACTTTAGGTGGGTTAAACTCTCGGTCGAGAGTTTTATAAATTTCTCATCCGAGACATTATCTCGGCCGAGAGTTTCTGGTCAATGAAAAACCCAGAAAATTCTGCAGTTTTCAGGAACCTGCAACTTTGGAGGGGCAAAACACCTACAAAAACAAAATGTTATATGTCGGACCAAGTACCATTAGATTCATCTCTGAATCTAGTTTCTGATGATATGAGATTTGTGGAGTTTCATTAAAAAATTCAATTTTTTATTAATTTTTTACTAAACTGTGTCACTATGGAATTTCATTGTTCGAAAAATTGCACTGAATGAAAATTCAATAACTTTCAAATGAGGACACCAAAAAATTCAAAAAAATCATACTGCATTTCCTCTCCTTGTCTACTTCAAAAGGGTACTCTCATTTTTCTTATTGACAATCACATTGAAAAGAAAATCAAAGGATGATAAAATGTACTGAAACATCACTGTTTTTTTGTCTTCGTCCATTTCAAAAAATAATAAAAAATAGTGATTTAATTCGAAAATTACCGAAAAATAGTTTGTGCACTAGTGCAATATATGCAGATTATGATGCTATGGTTTTTTTCCAAAAAATGAATAACCTTCCCTAAAAAAAGTTATGGATCATAAAGTGACTATTTATGTTTGCCTGAAAATTTCAAGTATATGCAGTTAGTAAACAATAAATTTACCCCTCTATATGTCAATATTTAAAAAAAAAATAAAAAAATATGGGTATGGAGGTAAGACAATTCTCTACCATTCTTGTTTTTATGTCAAAGCATAATTTGCAGCAAATAATGAGTTTAGTTGAGTTGAAGTTGAAAAACACAGAAAATTACAATTAACTAACGTAAAAAAGGGCAAAAAGTGCTTCCCAACTTCACATTGGACTTGTAAAGCATCTACAACGAGCACTCCAATATTACAAGTTCAAGACAAAACCAATAGTAGTTCATCAAGCAATATCAGTTCATCATCTTTAAATGGGTCTGATTCTGACAATCCAAAAATGAGAAGCTTAAGTGATAGTTATGCACAAGACGATGTTGATGATATTGTAAATTTTGTATTTATTTCATTTCAAACTACTTGTTTTGAAGAGGATATAAAGGAAAAAGAATGGGTAGATGCAATGAATAATGAAATCGATGCTATTGAAAGAAATCAAACTTGGGATTTGGTTGATCTACCTGATGATAACAATTCTATAGGTGTCAAATGGGTTTTTAAAACTAAGTTAAATGAGAGAGGTGAAGTTGATAAAAACAAAGAAATATTAGTTTCCAAAGGTTTTTCACAGCAACCTGGCATAGATTATGGTGAAATATTTGCACCTGTAGCAAGAATTGATACTGTTCAATTTGTATTAGCTATTGCAACACAAAACAAGTGGCCAATTTACCAAATGGATGTAAAGTCTTCTTTTTTAAATGGTACTTTGAATGAAGAAGTGTATGTTGATCAATCACCTGGTTTTGAAATTAAAAAAAGAAAAGAAAAGGTGTACAGGTTGAAGAAAGCATTGTATGGCTTGAAGCAAGCTCTGAGAGCTTGGTACAACCGAATAGACCATTACTTGTTGAATAATGGTTTCAGAAGGAGCGACCATGAACCCACTTTGTATATCAAGAATGATCACCAAGGTAATACGTTGATACTGTGTCTTTATGTTGATGACATAATTTATACAGGTAACATGCAATTAGATGAATTTAAAGCTGCGATGAAAAATGAATTTGAAATGACAGATCTTGGATTAATGAGATACTTCTTAGGTATCGAAGTGAAACAAACACATGATGGTATTTTATGGGTCAACAAAAGTACGCTACTGACATTTTGCTAAATTTTAAGATGGATAGGTGTAAACCAGTGGATACTACTATTGAAGTTGGTACAAAGTTAAGTAAAGATGATGTGGGTATTGTTGTTAATTTGACTTTGTATAAGCAACTTGCTGGTAGTATTATGTATCTAACTGCTACTAGACCTGATATAACATTTGCAACTAGTTATATTTCCATGTTTATGGAATCTCCTAAAGACTCTCATTGGAAAGCTGGAAAAAGGGTTTTAAGATACATTGCAGGTACATCTACTTATGGTTTATCATCTGTAGCCTCTATAGACAGTGATCTTGTTGGTTATATAGACAATGATTATGCAGGAGGTATTTATGATCGAAAAAACACTTCTGGCTATGCTTTTCTATTTGGTAGAAACTTGATATTGTAGTCATCCAAAAAGCAACCCATATTTGTGTTATCTTCAACAGAGGCCGAGTACATTGCAGTGAATTCAACATCATGTCAAGCAGTGTGGCTAAAGTGAATTCTCTCTGACTTCGAATATACATAAAATGAACCTATTTCAATCCTTTGTGACAACACTTCTGTTATTTCCTTATCGAAGAACAATGTCTTTCATCAAAAGAGAAAACATATTAACACTCGTTTTCACTTCATTCGTGAACTCGTAAAAAATGGTGATATCGTTCTCAAATTTTGTGATTCCAAGGATCAGTTAGTGGATATCTTCACCAAACCAGTAGGAAAAGTTAATTTTGAATTTCAATGTCAAAATTTAGGCATAAAACAATGTAACCCTCAAGCTTAAGGGGGAGTGTCAAAGAATTAATCGTTAGTCGGTTAAACTGTTAGTTTAGAATTAGTTTCTAGTCGATTTAAATGTTTATGTAAATTACCATCTGCACATATATATATCTCTCCATAATAAAAGAATCTGGGTGCTCTCAACAATTCATTTTTCGTTTTTCTATGTTTTGTTGTCTCCTTTTGTCAGCGTTTTTGATAGACTTCCAAATAGCGTCCTGTTATCAAAATTGTGTTTGTTTAGTTTTGAATTCTTAAAACTTTGCAAGAATGAATCTTGTTTTTAACAACTCGAGTGAACAATTTAGGTGCATGGAATTAACCTGGTTGATGAAAATGAGGATGAACAATCTTTTGAAAAACTTGAAAAATATTTAGAAAACATTGCGGAGCCTGCTCGCACTCGTTTATTGTGTAATATGAACATGTTGCAGTTGCTGAAGGCTGAAGGTTGTTTTGTTGAAAGCTTATTCAGTGTTTGCTAGCAATTATAACACCTGATATATCTCCACCTGGGAAACTATCCCAAATCTTCCTTACCTTCCTCGATTCCAACAAAGAATTTAAGAGTTTTACATATAAAGGGAGAAATTTTGGAAACACTCTAGCAACACAAATCTCAGGTATTATTATTCTTAAATTTATATTTTTTAGTTTTTTTTTTCAAATTGTAAAAATTGACAACATTTAAGAATTCTCTTTCTATACCACATTTCTTGTGAAATTTACAGTCTTAGACGTACTTTAATAATGTATGTGAACTTTGGAGGCACCTCTGCAGCTGAGGGAATTGTATATTTCCAGATTTCATTGGGAACATGCAGCACCTCGAAAAACTTGTATTGTGGAACAATAATCTTGAAAATTTTCGAGATGAATTATTTGATATGTAATCATTGAAACACGTCAAGTTTCAATACTATAGCGATATAAAGTTACTTCCAGATTTATTTGGGAAGTTGAAGGGTCTCCAAAGTATGATCTTGTCAGGGTGCCTCACTTTGAAAAAGATGCTAGATTGGGTTGGGAACCTAGCAGGCCTCCAACATCTCGACTTGAGGCACTGCTCCGCTATGCAGACTCTTTCGTACTCGATTGGGAAGATGGCAGACCTCTAACATCTCCACTTGAGTAACTGCTATGCTCTGCAGAGGCTTTCGAATGTAATTGGAAACTTATCAGGCCTCCAGCATCTCGACTTGAGAAAGTGCTATGCTTTGCGGACTCTTCCAGACTCGGTTGGGAACCTAGAAGGCATCCAACATCTCAGCTTGAGTCACTAATCCACTCTACAGACTCTTCCATACTTGGTTGGGAAGCTGGAATACCTCCAACGTCTCTGCTTCCGCAGCTGCTACACTCTACAAAGGCTTTTGGACTCAATTGGAAACGTAGCAGGTCTCCAACATCTCGACTTAAGTGACTACTACGCTCTGCAGATTCTTCCAGACTTTGTAGGGAACCTAGCAGGCCTCCAACATCTCGACTTGAGCCGTTGCTTCGCTCTGCAGACTCTTCCGTACTCGGTTGGGAAGCTGGCAGACCTCCAATGTCTCCACTTAAGCAGCTTCTACACTTTGCAGAGGCTTCCAGACTCAATTGGAAACCTAGCAGGCCTCCAACATCTCGACTTGAGCAACTTCTATGCTCTGCAGACTCTTCCAGACTCGGTTGGGAACCTAGCAGGCCTCCAACATCTCGACTTGAGTCATTGCTCCGCTCCGTAGACACTTCTTATCTCAATTGGAAACCTAATAGGCCTCCAACATCTCGAGTTGAGAAACTGCTACGCTTTGCTGAGGCTTGTGAACTCAATTGGAAACCTAGCAGGCCTTCAACATCTTGACTTGAGCAACTGCTCCACTCTACAGAATCTTCCGTACTCTATTGTGAACCTAGCAGGCCTCGAATATCTCAACTTGAGCAAATGCTCCTCTTTGCAGATGCTTCCAGACTCGGTTGGGAACCTAACAGGCCTCAAATACCTCGACTTGAGCAACTCCTCCGCTCTACAGACTCTTTCGTACTCAGTTGGGAAGTTGGCAGACCTCCAATGTCTCTGCTTGACTAGCTGCTCCACTCTATAGACGCTTCCAGACGCAATTGGAAATCAAGCAATCCTCCAACATCTCGAATTGAGCAACTGCTCCACTCTGCAGACTCTTCTGTACTTAGTTTGGAACCTAGTAGGCCTCAAATATCTCAAGTTGAGCTACTGCTTCACTCTACAAACGCTTTCAGACTCAACTAGAAACCTAGCAGTCCTCCAACATCTCAACTTGAGCGACTGCTCCGCTTTGCAGACTCTTCCGTACTCTGTTGGGAACCCAACAGGCCTCAAATATCTCAATTTGAGCAACTGCTCTGCTCTGCAGACTCTTCCATACTCGGTTGGGAACCTAGCAGGCCTCAAATATCTCGACTTGAGCAACTTCTCCACTCTGCAGACGCTTCCAGACTCAATTGGAAACCTAGCAGACCTCCAACATCTCAAGTTGAGTCACTGCTCCACTCTGCAGACACTTCTAGACTCAATTAGAAACCTAGCAGGCCTGCAACATCTCAATTTGAGCTATTGCTCTACTCTGTAGACGGTTCAGGACTCAATTGGAAACCTAATAGGCATCCAACATCTCAAGTTGAGCAACTGCTCCACTTTGTAGATGCTTCCAGACTCAATTGAAAACGTAGCAGGCCTATAACAACTCATGTTGAGCCACTACTCTGCTCTGCAGATGCTTCCAGACTCAATTGGAAGCCTAGCAGGTCTCCAACATCTCAATTGAGACACTGCTCAGCTCTGTAAATGCTTCTGCACTCAATTGGAAACCTAGCAAGCCTCCAACATCTCAAGTTGAGCTATTGCTCCACTCTGCAGACGCTTTTGGACTCAATTAGAAACCTAGTAGTCCTCCCACATCTCGACTTGAGCGGCTGCTCCACTCTGTAGACTCTTTCGTACTCGGTTGGGAACCTAGCAAGCCTCGAATATCTCGACTTGAGCTACAACTCCGCTCTGCAGACTCTTCCATACTGTGGACGTCGTGCAGACTTCAATGTCTCCGTTGACAACAGCCTCCGTCATGTATTTCCGAACTCAATTGGAAACCTAGCAAAGCCTCAAACATCTCGGGACCTGAGTGACTACTCCGGCTTCCGTGTGCTCTTCCGTAATCGGTTAGAACCTCCACAGGCCTCCAACATCTCGACTTGAGCCATCGCTTGTTGTGTAACTAACTCCAAAAATAGAAGAAAAGAGATATCAACGCCTTAGAAATAAGCCACTTCGAGGGGGCAACCTCCAATACATTACATAAATGAACAATTCTTGGATGATACAATTTACAAAACCTCCTTTCTATATATAGGAGTCCATGGGGGCCATAATGTAATCCTAGTGGGCCACAATGTAATCCTAGCCGACCTAACAATAATAATTTAAGGGCACAATAATAACAAAATGGGGGTTACAAGGGTACAATAATAACAATAAGGGGGTTACACCAACAACAATAAGGGACTATACTAGTAATATAGGGACCTAACATGCCCCTCTCCTTCAAAAAAAGTGTTGTCCTCAACGCTTGAGTAGCTCTGGGTGCTTTTGTATAAAATTCTCATCCTCCCATGTAGAATCTTCAGTGGGCAAGTTCTTCCACTTGATGAGATACTCTGAAATTGATCGATTCCGTAGTTGTCGAGTTCTTGTTTCCATGACCGCTTCTGGTTCCAATATGATTTTTCCTTCCTCATCAAGTTCTCGCAATATTGTTTGAACTGGAAGATTTTCTCCTATAACCTTCTTTAAGCATGAAACATGGAAAACTGGATGTACTCGCGAAGAAGCAGGAAGCTCCAATTTGTATGCCATAGTACCAATCTTTTCCACCCTGCAGAACATGATTATTGACCAATTGGAAACCTAATGGTGGCTCCACATCTTAGTTGAGAAACTCTGCTATGCTCGCAAAGGTCGAAACTCAATTGGAAGGGAGGAGTAAAAGCCTCCAACATCTCAACTTGCCTCGCCGCTTCGCTTGCAAATGCTTTAGGACCTTGCTTAAACTCAGAAGGTGCCCTCCAACATCTCAAGTAGAGTAACTACTCAGCTCTGCAAACACTGTGGGACTCAATTGGAAACCTAGTAGGCCTCCAACATCTCGACTTAAGCAATTGCTCCGCTTTGCAAACTCTTCTGAACTCGATTGGGAAGTTGGCAAGCCTACAAATTCTTGAATTGTATTGGTGCTACACTCTGCAAACACTCCCCTATTCAGTTGGGAAACTGACGGGCCTCCAAATGCGTGACTTGCCCTGCTTCTACAGTCTTGACTAGAGAGGTTTCCACACTCTGTAGACGCTACCCAACTCAATTGGGACCATGACGAGCCTCGCAAGTCTTCACTTGGAATGGTGCCCACTCTGAAGATGCTCCCAGACTAGATTGGGAACCTGATGGGCTTCCAAGATCTTGACTTGAGCAGCTATTCCACTCTGCAGAGGCTCCCATACTGGGTTGGGACGTTGACGAGCCTTCAAAATCTTAACTTGTCCTGGTGCTCCACTATGTAGATGCTCCTAGAGTCGGTTGGGACTCTGACGGGCCTTCAACATCTTGTCTCGAGCTGGTGCTCTAGTTTGTAGGTTCTCCCAGATTCGGTTGGGAACTTGATGGGCCTCAAAAATCTTGATTTGCACCAGTGTTCGAGTTTGCAGGTTCTTTGAAATTCGGTTGGCAACTTAACGGGCCTCGAAGATCTTGATTTAGACCAGTGTTCCACTCTGCAGGTGATCCCAGACTCAATTGGGAACCTGATGGGTTTGTGTTCTATAGACTTGAGTGGGTGCTCCACCCTGCAGATGCTTCTTGATTCGTTTGTGAAACTAACCGACCTCGACAGTCTTGACTTGAGAGAGTGCTCGACTATGCAGATGCTCCCACACTCAGTTGGAAATCTTAGAGGCATTTGAGTTCGTTGAAGAATCTTGATGTGTTTCAATGTTCCAAACTGTAATGGGGTAGGAGAGTAGTCCAACAGTTGCGCCAACGACTGGGAGATTACTTTATTGAAGAAAGCTGGTGAAAAGTCTCTAGCGAAGAAAGCTACAGCTCCAACTCCAGCGAAGAAAGTGACAACAAAGGAAGCGAATAGGAAATGATCCAGGTGGATATTGGTGGCCACCCACCTATTCCATTTGAACCCCCATCATCAGTTCTTTCAGTTTTCAAGTTGAAACAAAACTTACTATTTTTAGCGGTTTTTTCGGGTCCTGAACTTCCGGAGCCGTTTTGAGGCCCTAAACGACGTTTTTTGGGCATTCTTTTACCATGAATTTCATGGAATGAAATTCGTCCCGAAAGTTGTGATCCTTGGACAGAGCTTTCTAATGATGTATCATGTGCGTCAAATGGAGATAGTAGGCCAAAGTTACGTCCCTGGGAAGTTGAAACACCAATTTACCCAAACGGGGCCCATATTTTTGGCGCTTCATCTCCTAGGGGTTAGGTTTTTGGATGTTTAGGGTTCTCCATTGTTTCTCAATAATAAATAGGCCCTCGAGCCTCATTGTAACTCAATTCAGAGGCCTGTAGCCGCCACATCTCTTCTCAGAGATAGCTACCAGCGCCCTAGCTAGTTTTATTTCCATTCTGTCTGTAAGCAAATTTCAGTTCTTTGATATCAATGAAATGAAGTGTTATTTCCGCTGCATCTCTGTATTTATGTTTATATGTTTATTCTTCCGTTGGCCCCGCACAACCGGGACTGTGAATGTAACAACATTTTCATAATTGTCTTTAGTGTGACTTTTTGGAGTTTCCGGTGCCGGAATCCGGCGAAATGTTTTGAGGTGAAATCTTGATTTCTGCTATTTAAACTGGTTTTTTTACTGTATATATGGATTCAACACCCTAAAAAACCCCTAGGGCACTTCAATTATGCAAGGTTACTCATTTAACTTTTGTTTTCAATTAATTCCTACCGGATTTTAGAGAAATTAGATCGGAAAACTCCACCCGAAAATCCTTCAAAAAATCACACTAAAGACAACTCAATTTATTTCATGTGGTGCTTTATAATATATGGGCACAAGCATGAGAAAGGATTTGTCAATTTTCTGCATTATTGGATGTTACATTTGGCAAGAGAACTAGCTATATTGTAATAGTTCTCTCCCTATTTGTATTATATTCTCTCCCTTATGCGGGAGGAAGAGAATAGTTCCCATAGAACTTGGGAATATCATTTGATTTTACACACTTGGCCTGGAATAAGGGGTATTTTAATGCATTGCATGGTTTCATCTGAAAAAAAAGAGATAAAATTTAGGTGTCTTATGTATTTCTAAAGAAATTTATTGAGAAAATTATATATTTGGAGACCTGCACTTGTTTTGAAGGTTTAAACATATAAAGTGTTATAATATTCATTTAAAACTGTAAAATTTATTAAAGTTTATAGGTAATTGAATAATTTTTTAGCTTTTTGAAAGTGTAAAAATAATTATTTTAATATAAAATTAATATAAATATTTTTTACATTTATCACTCATTTTTTTTATCAATAAATTTAATTTAAAAATATTACATAAAATTTATTAATATTATATATTTTACTAAATTAATATAAAAAAATAATTATTTAAATAATATAAACAACCATGAAATTTCATTATTATAATAAAATATTGAAAAACTAAATAATTAGAGATTTATGTTTTTTGGAAACTCTTAAATATTTTCCAATTACTTTTCATTTATATATATATATATATATATATATATATATATATATAATTGATAAATTTAATTTTAAAAAGAAGAAGTTAAATATCATTTATTAGTATTATATATAAGAGTTATATACTATTAATAATATATAAGAGTGGCTTTGGAATATGTTCCAAAATTGTTTTTGTTAGGTTAAGAGTTCATTTTCTTCCAAGATAAAGAAATAGGTTAAAAGTCTAAGTTTTAAAAATATTTGGCATGAGTGAAAGTTTGTCTTCTTACAAACCACAAGCAAATAAAAATGATGACTCAACTTACATTAACTGATACCCACCATAAATAGTTATCAAATGATCTGACGTGCAAGTTATGTTTAATTCAGGGTTTTTTCCCCTAGAAGGCAACCCCTAAGTTCATATGAGGGAATTATATTGCGGTTGTATATGGTGTGTGTATTCCAAGCGAGAAAGAGAAAGAGGGATTGTGTGAGAGAGTAGAGGATATTACAGCAGATCTGTTGTAGGTTTTGTCTCTTCATTTTGTTGGATAATATAAAGGAAGGATTGGTTATTTCTCCGTGGATGTAGCCCAAGTTGGGTGAACCACCTATATCTATGTCTCTCTTGTTTTATATGTTTTCTGTGTTTGTATTTCCACATAATTTTATGTGTTCCATTTCTCTATAATATATAATTTTCTAACAAAGTGAATCCATTCATCTACCACCTCTGATTGTGTAACACCCTCCTCCCACACTTACCCAAGCTAACTTGGCCAAAGGGGTAAACATGTGACAAAGAGTTACTATGATGTGATTCAACTCCCCATGTATAGTTAGGGAAGTGGAACTAACATGACAAACCAATTTTCATCTTCCTCGGGAGCTACAGAAATTTCAGGAGACATCTAACCCTTCTAGTTTCCTAACCCTTGAGACAACTTGTCATTTTGCTGATCTAGACCCCCAACCACTCCCATGACAAGACATGCATGTGACTGGGGCCCTCTAGTCTCTCCCATAGTTAGGAATTCCAATTAATGTGGCCTTTTTCAGGAAGTTCTGAGCTAGCGACCCTAAATTATGTGCCAATTTTTCAAGGCTAGGTCTCAGGCCTCTTCCCAAAACTTCATGAAACTTTCAAAAATGATAAATAACCATGAATTTAAGCTACTAATGCAAACATTGGTAGAATTACTTGACCTAAACCCTACTATCCATGACAGTAATTTCATAAAACATATAATAAACATGTAATCTACAGGTCATAACAACATATCTCAACATAGGGGTCACATCCTTATATGATAATCGTAAGGAAGAATTGATGCCTTATGAAAATAGTTGTATTATCATCTATTATGTCATATATTCATTCGCATTCATGTACTAATCAGATCATGATAAGATCCATAACCAAAGTTTGTCATAAACCATGCTTATAACCAACATATAACCAAAAAAATAACAATGATCGAATAACCATTAAATATACATAATAATAAGTACATTTACACATAAAACACAAGAGGAAAAGAGATATTATTAGCATATGCAAAAACCAACCAAGCCAAGGACTTCCACGAACCACTCGACCATATATTCGGCTGAACTAATCTTTCTTTCAGCCAATCACCTATGTGCCATATTCCAAACATGAATGTGGGACTCACAACAGAACCAATCAAGGCTTTATCGGGCTTTACCGTATATCCCAATAAGGTATTCCTAGGCCCAAAAAATGAACATACACATCAATATTTTCCGCAATACTACCATATATTGGTCAAGAATCACTAGGAACTAAATGAGCATGGATGCCTCTAAATATATCCATCTAAACCGCTAGGAATTCATCTGTCTCCACCTCTCAAATTTTCCATGTATCCCACCATTACCGGTCGAGGGATTACTAGGACTCCGAGGTCTACACCCTCTAATATTTACTGTGTATCCTTCTATTACCGGTCAAGGGATTCCTAGGCCCAATCAAGGGTATTCACAACCAGGATTTACCATATATCCCACCCTGGGATTCCTAGGCCTTATGATTAATTCTGAGACCACCCCACTCAGCTTTGAATCCATCCAAAAATCCAACTCAACCAAAACAAGATAACCCCATCTCACCATGGCTATCTAGAAATGGAAAGGAAAGGCTAAAAAACATTGTCACACCTGGAAGAATGCATGCCAATGACAACAAGAGAACCAAAACACACATGCATGTACCATGCATGCCCAAATTAGCAAGGAAACCATACATGCAAGTTGATACCTGCAAGTAATTTAGATGTAGCCCCCTGATTCCCACTCTTACTTGCTTGATATTTTCTTCCCTTTTCTTTCTTGTCCTTCCTTTGCCTTGTTTCCTCCAATGTTAGAGTTCTCCAAGAATACTCTAAATTTCCAAGAGGGAAAGAGAATAGAGAGAGAGAGCTCCAAAAATGAACTGAAAAAAGTTTATGAAATGATCCTCAGAAGCCTTTTTATTTATGAGGCCTCTATTTTCTTAAATTTCCATTATTTTCCTTCATTTTCCTCCTCACATGCAACCTACGATCTTGCACTTTCATTTTCTCCTAATTTCCATTATTTTAATAAATAAAATGCCAATTAATGCCTCTTACCTTTCCAAAGCCTATTCCATTTCATTTTCCAATTTCCTTAGCCATAATAAACCGAATGAGCACCCATACTAAGATGTTTTTCCCAACATTCAACTTGGAATAAGTGTCCCATGACCTTGGTTATTATTTTTCCTTTATTAACTTTATTACATGGAATTTTGACCAGGGTTGTTACAGAACCTTCCCCCTTGGGTAATATTGTCCTTGGTATTCAATTACACCTACAGCCAACAAGACTGCTGAAAGAAAAACATACATCCCATGGAGCTCTATAACTTAGCTCGATGCAGTATTTACAATGATCATCCTACTGAGAAGAAAACCAACATGAGAAACATAAAAACATGACAAATATAACGACATGGCACTCATACCACTTATTAGAGATTTATAACACAACTCATGGTGGTATTTACATCCATATACATATATAACTATACCAAAAAATCACACCAAAAAATATGCCAAAAACATTTGCTCAACTAGCGAATAGAGAAGGATACATAGCCAGCATCTGATCAACCATCTCACATGTAGCTTCATGCTGGCTTGATGGGGCCTAGAGCCAGGTTCATAAATGGTTGTGTGAACCAACAAAGCCCACTATTACCATCCCTTTCGACAATGATCTATTGCGCGGACTGAAGTCTCACCCGAGTCAATATTTGGGGGTGCTAGAACTAGGTTTCTACATCCAGAGGGAATATGGAGTGTGGATTTAGGGCTTATCTTTTCTTTAACATAGACCATAGCTTCGCAGAACAGTTATGCTAATTACATAATTGTTGTTCAACACTTATATTGAACTAACTTGCAATCTGCGCTATTTTACTTTAATAAGCATAAAACAGCATAATAAACCATAAACATGATTCTGTGATGCAATTATATGTAAAAACCAAACTCATCACAAATAACATCAAAAGACACGTAAGAAAACACATAAGCAAAGAACACAGATTTGTCTTCAAAGTCTTCTATTACTACTCAGATCTTCTTCAGTAAACCCTTTCCGCCCTGCGTACTTAGCTTCAAACTTTCTAAGGTCTTTGTGCACTCAATTGCAAGAGCCTTCCCTTTCCCACAAAACGACATAATACAAACTCAATAAAACTTTACATCTAAGTGCATTATATTATAATTGATGATATTCCTTAATGTATTTCAATAGTTTTCCTAGACCCCTTATATAGTCTTTGCTTTTACAATACCATGGTCTAAAAACCATGGGCGGAGCTCAACGTATAAAAAATTAACCCATTCATTTACAAAATAAGGAGCTTTGAACTGCCCTAAAGCCCCTAATACACTAGTATGACTGCGTGCTATGTTCCTCAAAATGTAGAGTCTTTAATAAAAAATTCAAAGCAAGGGGTACCTTGTCCAACAAGCCCCCAACACAAATATGTGACTCATCCCTAGTCACACCGCTGGTGCAACCTCAATATTTACTTTGATGCTGCTCATTGCATCCTTCAGTGGCGAAACTGTTTTGGTGAATTGTTGCTCGATTTCTTGTACTTTAGTCAACAAATTTTCTATGGCTGGCCCGACTGTCTTCTGAGAAATTTCCTTTTGTGTCTGGTATAACACTTTCAGCCACTTCTCCACAATCTGTGAAAATTGACTATCTTTGGCTTCCCATGGCTTTGTTCTAGCTATGATACGCTTTTATTTTCTACACAGCTCATCGATTTGTTCCTGCAAAAATGTAACCTCTTTAAACACTTCAAAACTTTAATCCAACATGCTGTGGATCGCTCGACTATCTTTCAGGCACAAAATCTCTATTCTAAGTCTCATAGCACAAAGTGTCCAAATGTGGAGTGGGATGCCTGATTTATAGAAAATTTGAAATTAAAACTCCATGATATCCTTCAAATGCACCTCATAAATGCAGGTTTGACAGTAGATCCACCCATATATGCTTATTAAATACATCCCTCTTGTTCCTTTTGGCGAAAAAATCCTTGGAAAATCAATTGTTCCTATACCAACGATCAATTTTTGGATGAACTTCATCAGACTCTCCTCTCCGGCGTAGTCCTGCTTCTCCCCAACACAGATCCCTCCAGCTGCGCCATCTTCTAACATACAACATAGTAATTCTTTTTCAATGAAGCCTCCCTTTGGCATAGTAGTTTATAGTCCCATGCTCTATTTCAACTACATGGAGCATTAAGACTCTCCTTCGGCCAGATATTCAATGAAAACCTCCAGGGGTAGAGCCATCCCTGTATAACTTAAATCTACTTCCATTGACACGTCCAGGAAACAAATTTCAATTCAGCTTCTTGAGATGAACTACGCCCCCCTCCGAGACATGCCTAACAATTTAAGGTCCCAACCAGTGCATTTGTAGCTTACTTAGGAACGTTGCGAACTTGTTTTCATACAAAATAATTAAGTCCCCATTCTTGAAAGTATTCTTCTTAATATGCCTATCATGTTAAGATTTTTCCCTCTCCTTTTGCACATTTTGGTGAGACCCAACGATGAGCCTATCCTCCTCCAGCATGAGAAAATGTTCCAATCTTTGTTCCATAATATCGATGTCTACCATGTCTGTCACTACTGCGATGCAATACTAGGCACTATTTATTCCATCGACATCACTGCTTCCTATCCATATACCAATCTAAATGGAGTCTGGCCTGCCAACTTCTTATAATTAGTCTTGTAGGCCCATAAAATTGCAAGAATGTGCAGATCCCAGCCATTCTTGTTGACGTTGCAGATCTTAGTTAGAGCGTTATCCATAATTTTGGTAAAGGCTTTCGCCATTTCATTCACCTGAGGGTGATATGGCGTGCTGCATTGGGAACTTCGCAGTCAATGCTTGAATAGTGTTGTTCAAGAAATGCATACCTCTGTTGCTGGTCAAGATCTTCAGGCAACCAAACCTTGACAAAAATTTTTCAAAATTAAACCTCTTCGCCATATCTACACTACAATTCTTCACCGGTTGTGCCTTAGCCCATTGAGTGAGGTAATCTATCACATTAATAATGTGTTGAGCATCTGTTTTCTTCCCTGGTGGATCAATCGGTCCCACAAATTCAATCTCTCATCTATTAAATGCCTACAAGGTGACTTGAGGATGCAATTCCATTTCATCACTTCACGGTGGTCTTATATTCCTCTGACAGACATCACAAGTGCTGCAATACTCCTTCGAGTCTTTATGCGTCATCGGCCACCAAATTCTAGCTCACAAAGTCTTCTACACAGTTGCCTTTCCTGCGTAGTGACCTCCAACAAATCTGTTATGTGTTTCAACCAAGATGTTGTGTCTCTCATGCTCAGGGACATATCTACACAATATCTCATCAACACCCAGCTTATATAAGTGTCCCGCAATCAAGGAAAAATATATTGCCTTAACTACCAGCTCTTTCTTCTACTACATAGTATACTCTGCAGGTGCAACTCTTGTAGTCAGAAACTGAATGATATCTATAAAATTCTCATCTGCAACCCGAATAGCGAACAACTTTGCATCAGGTAAGCCTTCTTCAATATTTGTAGGTTCTTCACCTGTCTCGATCCTAGACAAATGATCAAGTCCTGCATTCAAATATCTGGGCTTAAATATCACTTCAAAATCATATTATTGAAAAAACAATAGCCATCTGCAAATATTCGCCCCCAACATAGGCTTGTTAACCAGATATTTCAAAGCAGAGTGATCCGTGAACATTTTAAAGTGCATGCCTAATAAATAGTGTCTGCATTTCTGTAGCGCATATACCATTTCCAAACCTTCACGCTCTGTTGTGGAGTAGTTCCTCTCTGCCTCAGACAGCTTCCATCTCGCAAAGGCTATAGGGTGATGAATATCTCCTTCTCCAAGATTTGCTAATACAACTCCCAAATCTATGTAGGACGCATCGACATGTACATGGAAATCCTTCTTACAGTTTGGAAAAATGAGAATTGGCACAGTTACCATATTTTCTTTCAACGCATCGAGGCTCTTCTGACAATCATCATCCCAACAGAACTTGACATATTTCTTTAATAATTTTTCTATCGACGAAGTGATCTGCACATATGCCTTGATTAACTTCCTATAGTAACTTGTGTGCTCAAGCGTCATGCATAGCTACTTCACATTCTTCGGTGGCTCTAAATTGATGATCAAAACGATCTTTCCAAGGTCTCCGATCAATCCCTATTTGCAAACAATGTCCCCAATAATATACCAAATGGCACAAAGAAAACAAATTTCTTTAAGTTTAAGGATATTTGGTACTTCCTGTAGGTATCCAGTATCAAGTGAAAACTCGAAACATGCTTCTTTAATAATTTGAAGACCGTCCAGTCATCAAAACACACCTCTATAAATTTGTGAATATATTATTTAAACATTGCAACGACGATTCTAGAAAATATTGTTGGAGCGTTCTTCAATCCAAATGGCATGACTATGTATTGAAATGATCCCCATTCAGTAGAAAAAATGGTCTTTCTCCTATCTTCCAGCACAATCGAAATCTGATGGTATCCTGATAATCCATATGTAAAGGAGTAGTCTTCATGCCCTCCAACATTATCCAAAAGTTCATCAGTGAATGGTGTTAGAAATGGATCATGGACACATGGATCATTCTGATTTCTAAGATCGACACAAATCCTTATATATCCCTTTGTCTTTTTCTCCTAGACCACCATAGGGCTAACCCACTCGGACTCCTCTACTGGTTAAATGATTTCTAGCACTAAGCATCTTGTCTAGTTCTTCCCACACGTTTTCTTTATATTTTTTGTTCATCCAATATGGGCGTTGCTTGAACAGATTCACAACAGGCTTAAAAGTGATGTGCATAACTCCCAAATCTTCTAAAATGTCTTTTATATTAGAAAAATTCATCGAGAACAGATCTTGGTACTCATGCAACAATTCAGTGACATTTATCACCATGTCATCGTCCCATTAATCTCCAACCTTCGTGAACTTGGGCTCTAGTTCTGAGCCTATGTTGACTTGATGAGTATCTACAATTTGTCCTATGTCAGGAATCTCTACTTTAGGACTGATAACAACGTGTTGTCCTTCTAATTCAAGAATATCAACGTTGTGTGGGTCCTCCTCATCTTCTTCTGTAGTCTGAGTGTAACATTCTCCTGTTTGTTCCAACTACGCAGCCCAATCAAGCTGTATCGACATCGTAGGCTCAATGGTAATTCATAATATTCCCATTTTGGCTTTCTTAAGAGCACTATTAATATAATCCCAACCATCTACGAAGCTATAGGTCAATAATCAACCCTCTTTCATCTCGTACCAATCTGTGGTGACATGATGCAACTATGTTTAAAGATACCACTAGTGAGGTATCGTATCCAAGGTGTGGAAGAATATATGCACCCATTCAGGTTGAGGTTCTTCACCCCAAGCCATAGTCCAATGAGACAAATGCTCGCGAGGATAACCCCAACCATTGTACTTCTCTGTGATCCCAGTGTTTACATAACCAAACCTGAGCCTCATCAGTCTGCAATATTTTTTTCATCCTCATAAGTTTTCTCTGTGCGTGTCCTACCACCTAGCTGGGGTGGACCTCAAAATGAATTCCAAAGCTTCATATCATTTCTCTTTGGACACCTTCTTTTGAAATTCATCCAAAAATAAGTCAAAATCCCTCGTTCCATCATAAAAGGGCAATTCATGTGCCTCTGATGTGATGTAGTGAAGTGATTTGGTAACTCTATTACATCTCTTAGTAGAAACTTCATGCAATTGGTTCTTCTTATTCTCTAATTCTTTTTTGGAGTCTAAAACATAAGAACCGTCACACTCCCAACATATCCTACCATCAGAAGTAGGATTAATCCAATCTTCATCCTGCACAATGATCTTATATATATGATCAATATCATCGTCGCCATATTCATTCTGGACAGGTTCTATGTATCGTGCACCTTTAGAGGGGTGCAAAGGCACAACGATCCTGGTATCATTCTTTTCAAACACCATTTGTGAGTTTTTTAGATTTATTATGGCATCCATATCATAAGCCCAATAAAAAATCAATGAGGGATATTTATTTCTATCATCAACAATCTCAATGAGTTAAAATTCAGACAACACACTTGCTCCATCAATATCTATGTTAATGCCATGCAATCGACCCATAGGAATGATTTTATGTTGATTTTCCATTCTTATCTGAAATGACGACCATTGAAGCTTTGGTCTCCCCATCTGTTCCCATGTATGCTTTCTCAAAACGTTTGCATATTAGCCAAGATCAAGGATTACTTGGTCCATTTCATAATTTCCTATCTCTGCGGTTAACCGCATTTCCTTTCCATTTCTCTTCTTATTTTTGTAGACGTTATTCACTATGCGTTATTCAAGTTGGGGTTCTTCTTTTCAAGCGCAGTTGTCAATATACTCCTGCAATCCTTCCAAAAAATTGTGATCCCTTATCAACTTCATACATTTCTACAAGAAGGACTTCAGAATGGATGGATCAACTTCCTTCGTTTCAATAATATCCTTGTGTTTACTCTTCTGCAGAACTAGTTGTAACTGCTTCTTTGATTTTGAAGCTCCAGAATCCATAAAATTATTATTTTCTTCCATGAAGGTTTCTCTTTTGCACTGTACATTGAACCCAAAATTCTTGTCTCAAGCTTTTTAGACCCATGTATCCTCCATAGGCATCTTTCCTTCCGCGCGATCTTCTTCAGTATTTACACTATTGCATGTCACTATGTTGACACATCGATCTACCTCGCGTGGTTCAGCTCTCATCATTTGTATTTTCTTGGCAGGTTGTTGATTTCACTTTTCCTGCATTTTAACCAATAGTACAGGATAATATTTTGTCTCATGATCAAATGCGCAACAATACTTACAAGAAACTGCAATAGGATTCTAACAATTGCTGGAAAATTTTCCAGGATGGAAAAATGTCAAGGATGAAAAAATGTCCAGGATGTCCCCATCCACGTCCAACGCCTCCTCCTCGACCATGCCCTTGGCCTTGGAAACCTTCACGTGTTGTTGGTGAACCCTGATATTTGCAACCTTCTACTTGCATTTTGTATGCCCCAGGACTCTGCTGCATCATCAAATCATAGCTTCGACAATGCTTGTCATCATGTCCCACCAAGATATAGTAATTACAAAACAATTGCTTCAACGACCGGATGTGATTTTTCAATAAATGAAAGTAGTTTGTGGAGTGCTTTCCTGCAACTTCACATATGATACACCAGAAATTTGGTCCCACACTTGGTCCAACACTCGATCTAGGCTTTAACAGACTTGGCATCCCAAAGCTCAAATACTCTCTAAAAACATGACACTGATCCTTATAGTGACCCTCCGTTTTACTTACCTTTTCAAAATTCTAAAAACATATCAGGCTAAACCTATTTTCCCTTCTTTAAATCTTAGAGTTCCAAATGCAATCTCGCCAACTAAACCCCTATATCGGTATCTTTTATTGGTGATCGCAATCTCCAGCGCTTAAGCTTGGGTTGTGATCTTATGCTACAATAATGGCAATCTGATATGTGGTAATAGTGCATCGATAAACCATTCCTTGTTCTGCTCATTAGGGATCTCAAAGTTGATTTGGTTTAGTAGTGCCTTAAAACTTTGATCTACTTCCCACACAATTTCATTGACCAATTGCTTGATCTCGTTTATCTTCGTGATACATTTGGACTACGACTTCGGCTTCTTAAACTCATCATTCAACGCAGCTTTAGTATAGGCCATCATGGCATTATGGTTCGTTGAGGTGTATTTCATGTACCAAGACAATGATCTATCCTACAGTGTTGTGACCAACTACGCTTTCTTCATATTCTCATCAGTGATGTTCTGCGATCTCCATATCACTTCTGAAACAAACAAGAACTGCTCAGGATCATATGATCCTTTGAAAACAAGAATCTTGGTTGGTTGGTCAATGGTAAATGGGGGAGGTGGAGGTGGAGCAATAGTATGGTAATCAGTTGTGACCGGACTGGCGGATTGGGGAATTCGAGAAGCGTGATGATTGTTTCCAAATCCTAATGACACACTTCTAGGGGTAGGTGGGTTGCTTTCTCCTTCTTTGCTTTCAAACCCAAATAGTGTATTGTACTCAGACTCAACATATTTATCCCGATATACCCTAAATATTTCACCCTGTCGCATAGTTCCGATTTTTCTTCCTCTAAACATCTATCTGATTGCATCCGTAGTACACCCTTTTCACAAAATAGCATCTTAATCCAAAGCTTCAATGAGTTCAAGTACTTACCTTGCATAATTTTGAAAAATTTGCACTCTGCTTTGCTATAAGATACAGATGAATCGATTACAAACTTAGTAATAAAGCCTCCAAGGACACTATCGATCTAATAATCAACAACCCTTGCGATATTGTTATCAGTTCCCTTTAGTTTCTTGATCAGCTCTAAAGTCCACGTAGTAGGAATATTGTTGAAATGGGTCATTTTCTCAGTTATTGTTGATAACCACTGGTGTAGCTCACTAGAAAATGATGAGAAAAATATCCTGTGCTAATATGTGAAGATATACTTCTACAACCACTGTTCAGTTGATATGTGTGGATTTCTTTTCTATTGCACTATGAATTCATGTTGTTTCAGATCTACCCAACCTCGATGCCACATCCACATATCCCTCAATCAGATCCTGGTCCTGGCAACGAAACCATTTGTTGGCTTGATGGGGCCTAGACCCAGGTTCATAAATGGTTTCGCGAACCAACAAAACCCATTATTATTCTCCCTTTCTGCAACGATCTTTTGTGCAGACCCAAGTCTCACCCGAGGAAATATTAGGGGATGCTAGAATTGGGTTTATACATCTAGAGGGAATATGAAGTGTGTCTTTAGGGCTTATATTCTCTTTAACATAGATCAAATCTTCGCAGAAAAATTATTCTAATTACACAATTGTTGTTAAACACTTCTATGAACTAACTTGCAATCTACATGATTTTACTTTAACAATCACAAAACAACATAATAAACCATAAACAAAACTTCGCGATGCAATTATATGTAAAAACCCAAATTCAACACATATAACATCAAAATACAAGTAATTAAATACATAATAAAAGAACACATGTATGTCTTCAAAGTATTTTATTATTACTCAAATATTCTTCAACACAACCCTTTCTGCCTTGTGCACTCAGTTGCAGGGGTCTGTGCACTCAGCTGCAGACTTTCTAAAGTCTCTACGCACTCAGCTACAGGAGCCCTCCCTTTCCCACAAAATGACAAAATACATACTCAATACAACGTTACATCCAATTGAATTCTATCACAAGTGATGATATTCATTGATACCTTTCAATATCTATCCTAGACTCCTTATATAGTATTTTCTTTCACAACACCATGGTCCGAAAACCATGGGAGGAGCTCAAAGTATACAAAATTAACCAATCCCTTTACAAAATAAATGTCTCTGCCCACTCAGCTATAGGAGCCTTCCCTTTCCCACAAAATGATAGAATACAGACTCAAAACAACATTACATCCAAGTGAATTCTATCATAAGTGATGATTTTCCTTGATGTCTTTCAATAGCTATCCTAGACTCCTTATATAGTATTTTATTTTACAATACCATGGTCTGAAAACCATGGGTGAAGCTCAATGTATACAAAATCAACCCATCCCTTTAAAAAATAAGGGGCTTTGACCCACCCCAAAGCCCCTAAGACAATAGTATTACAGAGCGCTCCACCCCTCAAAATGTGGAGTGTTTAATAGAAACTTCAAACCGAGGGGTAACTTGTCCAACATTTCATCGGGCCCAAAGTGCTTCCACTTCACTTTAACTTTATTTATTTCTTGGTAACTAAGCATGAACATATTTCTCTCCAAAATACACTAAGGTTCCAGCTAGAATTCTCATTCTAGATCCACCTGCAATATAAACCAGTCAGTCACATGAGCAACATCTTTAACATACTTCTTAAGCATGGACACATGGAAAACATCATGGACTTTCACTATCAGAGTTAATGCAAATTGATAACCTATTATTCCAATCCTTTCAAGAATATTTAAAGGTCCACAAAACTGAGGTGAAACTTGCCACATGATCCAATCCTCAAGGAGTTATTCTTGGGCTTGATGCACAAGTACACCTATTCCCCAACCCGAAACTCCTTAAAAATATTATTCTGATATGCATAAATTTTCTGTCTATTATCTATTTCCTTTCGATTCTTCTTGATTACATGTGTTTCTTGTTCCATCTCTTCCAACATGTCCGGTCCTATCAACACCCTATCCATTGGATCACTCCAAATAATGGGAGTATTAGAACTCTTCTCATACAGTTCCTTGAACAAACTCATTCCTTGCTACTCCTGATAACCATTGTTGTAAGAAAACTAAACTAGTGGAGGATATTGTTTCATCTAAATTTGCAAGAAGTTGTTGCTTTGTTATCTCTTGTTCGATCAGATCACCAAACAAAAGAAAACAAGACCAATAAAAAAATAAGGAGATCTCGATCCTGAATGACCAACCATGCAATAAGAAACCGGTTCTATGCTATGAAGAAATGAGATCACACCTTCCCTCCTCGTAGGTTGGGGAAGGGTTTTGAGTTTGATGCAAATATTTCACTCCACTTGAGCGATCTACCACGTGTGCACCCAATCTCTTATCTCTATACAAAATCACAACTGAAAAAATACTATATGTGATATTCCTCGGAAGATCATTAGATCAAAAGAAATAAAAATTGTATAAAATATATTTGAATTCAAATTAAAATAGGAGGAACAAAAATTTCCATTGATCATAAAATAAATTACAATGTACACCTTCACCTCAAATATTCACTCACTCCTCAAACTTGATTGGATACTACTCACCTTTCCTCTTGGTGAGATTATATAGGCTCATTCCATCCTTTGGGAGAATGTATCTATACACCTAGGATCTTGAGAAGTTAGGAAAATTCTATAATAATGGACCCCTATCCAACTCATACACAAGTGTGTCAAGTTTATCTCCTTGTGAATGGGAAACTCTAGAAACCTTTTTCACAATTGCGAGTTTTTTCTCAAATATCTCAACTATGAAATAATTATTATCTCATAATTATAATATTTTGGTAAAAATAATTATGAGAAATTTCTCAATTATGTAATTTCACCCTTTAATCATGGGATAAATCTCACATAAGTAAAATAAAAGGTGAAAATGGATGCATTTTAGCCAAACAACTGAGGTAAGTTGATATTGGCTTTCTCTCACTATAGTGGAGTGGAAAATAAGGTTATAACAGTGGGACTTGTGACATAACCAATTAAAGGCTTCATAGGGATTTACCTTATATCTGACCAAGGGATTCCTAGGCCGAAAAAATGAGCATACACCTCAAGCTTTAAATCACGCCATATCTTTGGTCAAGGATCACTAGGCCTTAAAACAGCATGGATGCCTCTGAATATCTCCACTAGCGGTGAGGAATTTGATTCCATCTCCACCTCTCAACTTTTATGTCTGTCTATTTGAGCATTGGAAAAGGTATGATTACCATGTATTTTTATCTTTTTCCTTTAAACATAACTCTTTTCATTCTAGAAATATGATATATTGAAGGATTATGATAGAATTACATAGATTAATGTTTATTGTGAAATTGGCTAAATATTGTCTTTTATTTCAAACAGGAAAAAAATGAAGTGGGAAACCACCATTCGAAAGGCAAAGCTAAAGTAGGAGTAACTATTGTTCATCAATAAAGGGCATGTCGTTGAAGGATGAAATCGACGCATAAGATTAAAGAAAGGCAGAGAACAACATGGCTACGGCCACAAGAAGGCAGGCGATTAGTTAAGAAATAAATTGAATCTCAGTCTTTCGATCACGAAGTCATGTCCCATTCTGTCATGTGTACATATTATGTGGTTGTTCAAAGAAAGCGGCCCACGAAAATCGAGACGATTATCATTGAAACTTCTTTTGTAATTCTATAATTTCATTGACTCTGGTGATTCAAGTAGAGAGCAACTATTTTTAAACATTGTTATGCATGATTAATACATGATCTAGTTGTCGTTCCATCACTTGACTCTGGAGTAGCTCAGCGGTGTTTCCCTAGCGGCTAAGGGCCCGGCCCTGGTGGATCCACTTTCTCTTTTGTATTATTATCTTTCAATTATAGTTGTGTGATGGTTTGCATTTATTTTCATTACAGTTTAAATTTTAATAGTTTACCATTTTATTGCTTTATAATCTTGGTGTGTTGTATTGTTGAATTGCATTGCCGTTCATTTCCAATTTAACAAGAATCTTGATCCCTGTATAACTTATCTTGTTATGATTTAATATAGCTTCGTTGTTCAGCATTTGTTGCTCCATGCCAGTTGTTGTTCCATTCCATTTTCTATTCCGTTCTAATTGTTGTTCATTTCAGATTGTTGTTCAATAGAATTTGTTGTTCGAATTCATTAGATAGAGTTTGCTGTTCAATGGAATTTGTTGTTCAATTCCATTAGATAGATTTTGCTGTTCATTTCTATTTCTGATCAATTCCAGTAAAATAGATCTGTTGTTCATTTCAGTTAATTAGTTTACAGTTTATTTCATACCTGCAAAGAGTTTGGTTTTTCTTTTGAGAGCTTGCCTAGTTTACTTTCATTAGCAGCATTAGTGATTTAGTTCAATTTCCATTTAATTGCTTTAATGTGGAGTATAAGATCATCAACTGTAAAGGACATTGGTTATTGCTACCTACGTTCTCAGATTGATTGTCTTGTTCTTATTTGATTTCATTTACATCAGTTGCCAAAGGAAAAGAGTTATTACTACTGCATCCTTGACTGATGATTGTTGAGTGAATGATTGGATTTCAGAGCATTTAGTTTCATGTCATTGTAGTTAGATTTCATTTCCAAGCATCCATTTACTCTTGTATTTATAACACTGTACTGCATATTGGAAAGCATTACTCTTAGATTGAATTGCAGCCTCAGACTGAGAACACTCTTGAAATAAAAAATTGTACCTGGATTGATAATTAATGTGAGATAAATAGGAGTTAAAAAGACACCTTTTATGCCTCAACATTTTGGTGCCATATCCGGGGAGAGTGTAGCTATTTAGGAAAGAGTAATGTACATTTTATTTTCTCTACTAGGGAAGAACTAGGTATTAAAAAGTAAAGGTAAGAACCTGCGTACCAAGTGAGGAACATGCTCATTCATCGGCCCGCTTCACAGTAGAATTGAGTGAAAGTTTTAGGGAGGAATGAATGCTTGTGTTTTTTTTTTAATGACTAGAAAATCTAAATAGAACAAAATTATTCCTAAACCCGAAAAACCTATGGGACCGGTGACCCTTGGGTGAACAACTTTCATCGACGAAATCCTTAAGAAAGTTGAATCTCAGCCATCAATAAGACCTAGAAAAGTTACTTCTAGACAACCTACTAGCTCCCTTTAGGCCACAGAGTCACCATTTATAGCCTTTGCTGAGGTTCATAGCCAAACAGAAGAAATTGAGCAAGATTCCCAAGAAATTGAGAATTCTCGCCTAATTTCTCTGTAAGAAGGGAACTCTATTAATCTCCACGAAGGAGGAGGAGAAACAGGGGAAATAGAAGAACCAAAATCTCCTATTGAAGTAATCCAAATAGTAAGTAGCCTAGATACGGGAAGTGCAATCAACATCATTCAAAACAAAGCTAAAGGACCTGAATCTCCTCAGATAGTAGGTCAGCAAGGAACACTCATTATTCCAAACCAAGGAAGTGATGTCAAGGTCATTCCTACTCTTTCTAGTCAGCGTAGGAATAATTCCCTAGAAATCCCAGAAGGATATTGGCACATATTTGATCAAATGGCCCACAACCAGCAACCACCTCAATAAACTTCCACACTGCAATATCTCATTGTGGACACTACAGTTAATGCACCTATGAAGGCCATTCCTCTTCAGCATATTCCTACATTCCATGGCTTAACATCGGAAGATCCAGATGCATTTATATTTGAATTCGATGTATTATGCAGAGGGTATGACTATACCACTGATCCCCAAAAGTTAAAATTATTTCCTTCCACATTAAAAGGAGCAGCTCTACGATGGTTTATGGGGTTAGGTGGAGGTGTTACAAATGACTGTGATCAGATGAAAGCTTCTTTTCTAAAGAAATATCAAGATTATTGTAGGTCCAGGGAATTAAAAGATGAAATATTTCATATGACAGCAAAACCTAATGAAACACTCGAGGAATATGTAGAACGCTTTCAATACAACCTCCAGAGATCACCCTATGCATCTTTACCCTTACCTGATAATGTGTTAAAAACTACATTAATTAAAGGGATGAAGGAACAATGGGTTGAAACATTAAACATCATGGGAAAAGGTGATATATATCAGGAAAATTTTGCTGAAATTATTAATTTATGTATTAGGAGTTCAAGAGCTAGCACAAGGCTAAAGTCAACAGAACGTGATATGATCACAAGGGATAGTAAGACCTCTGGTGAAGGTACAACCCACGTAGAAATTGAAAATCTACTAGAAGATTTTAAAACTAATATTCTAGGGACTCTGAAAATGCAGTTCAACATCATGCAAGCTAAACAAAAGCAAGCAGAAGCATAACAAAATCTGGCAATATTCTGCCCTAAATGCAGAAAGAAACATAGCCAAAAAGAGTGCCCGCTGGATATAGTCAAAGTCTATGCTATTTGCACAAAAGATCACTCCATAGAAGGTTTCCCCTCACTCCCAGGACTGAAATTAGTTTACAAAGAAGTGGAAGAAGAATCAGAAATGGTATGCCTACTCAATCAGCGCCGATAATGGCAGCCACGACAAACAGGTATGCCAATTGATCCATCCTCTTCTTTTCAGTCTCCTCAGTATAATGCTCAGCAATATAATGGAATGTGGAAAAATCAGCCACCTTTCCCCAATTGGTCACAACAACCATTTCCTACATCACCATGGCCAAATCAAACAAATCAAACCGATTGGCCAAACTTTTCTTACTGTCCACCATTTTGGAAAAATAATACTTATCCAACACAATGGTCCCCCTCCACCTCGCATAGTCGGACCTGGCACACAAACTGGAAAATACCTGCGAATCAGCTAGCTAGAACGATCCCTCTCCCTCAACCTACACTTCCAGCACCATATACATTACAACAAAATCCCCAGACCAACTTGAGACTACAACTCCCAGCCCAACCCAACCCGAATCCTAATAATAGGCCAGTTCAGTCTATTCAAATAATGGAACCACTAGAACTAGAAACTGAATTAAGGGAGTGTAATGACCTTCAACTAAGATCTGGGCACATAATAGAAACAGAGGGAGACAAAAAAGTTCAAGTTGAAAATCCGTTACCTTCAAAACAAACATTGCAAAAGGAGAATGTGGTTAAACAACAAACTCAGGGGCAAGAAACCACCTCTTCTCCACCATTCTCAGAACAACTAATCATACCTCGTCCAATAGAACATCCTGATTTTGATCTTCTGGGAGAACTGAAAAATTTGTGTATAAAAATCCCACTCCTCCAAGCTATCCAAGACATTCCCATTTATGCAAAAACCATCAAATAATTATGTATAAAGAAGCCAAAGAGGAGAACAACAACTAACCCAACTGCCCAAATAGTCAGCACTCTATCTGACTTATTATCAGGAATGGAAGCACCTGTAAAGTATGAGGACCCAGGAAATCCTATAGTTACGGTGCAAATCAATGGAAAATCATTTCCAAATGCCTTAGTTGATTTGGGAGCTGCAATTAATATCCTAACAACCAACACTTGTCAAAAACTTGGCATTACATCATTAGATCCAACAACAACATTATTGGAACTGGTTGACCGATTAGTAGTCAAGCCAGAAGGCACACTACATGATGTAATGGTATATGTAGACTCCTGGGAATATCCTGCTAACTTCCTGATTATCAACCCCAAGAACCGGCTAGATGGACACCCTTTGATCTTAGGTAGACCTTGGTTGGAAACTGTTGATGCCTATATTGGCTGTCGGCAAGGCAGCATGACTATAACTAGAGGGAGTTATGTCAAGAACTTAGCTTTATACCCTCCAGCCCAGCCAAGCCTAGCAATGATAAAAACAAAGAAACAACCTGTATCATATCTCATAGAAAAAATTAGATCACCACTAACCATAGAAGATGCCCTCGACTTTAAAGATCAAACAGAGGATGACATCATTAACAGTTTTATCAACCAACCAAAAATCAGATCCCATTTGCAATGTCACATGATCAAGGTAGCATTTGATAATGAAGAAGATCCCATGAAAGACATCCAAGAACAATCAATACCTACCACTTTTGTTTACAATAGCAAAACTATAGAGATTGAGCTAGGAAAAACTTTGAACATTAACAAAAATCTGAGTGCTGAACAAGAAGAGGAGTTGGTCCAACTACTGAATAAATATAAGGGATCCTTTGCATGGGATTACCCAGATATGAAAGGAATTGATCCCCAGTTATGTACGCACCACATTTATACAGAAAAATATGCTAGACCAATTCGCCAACCCCAACGAAGATTAAACCCTCACCTTAAGGATATTGTGAAAGTTGAATTACAAAAAATTTTGGATGTCAACTTTGTTTATCCAATATCTGATAGCAAGTGGGTCTCTCCACTAGTAGTGATGCAAAAAAGAATGGGAAGTGGAGGATATGTGTAGACTACAGAGAACTAAACAAAGCAACCTAGAAAGACCACTTTCCCCTTCCTTTCATTGACCAGGTATTAGATACATTAGCAGGGAATAAATTCTTATCTTTCTTAGATGGCTTCAGTGGGTACAATCAAATTCAGATTGCCCCTGAAGACCAAGATAAGACTACTTTTACCTGTCCTTGGGGGACATTTTCTTATAGGGTTTTACCCTTTGGTCTATGCAATGCCCTTGCCACATTTCAGAGGGCCATTCTCAGCATCTTTTCAGATATAATAAATGAAGGGCTTGAAGTATATATGGATGATTTTACACCTTATGGAGATGATTTTGAGCCAGCATTAGAAACATTGGAAAAGGTGTTGCAAAGGTGTATTGACACCAGACTTTTCTTAAGCCATGAGAAGTGCCACATGATGATGACTGAGGGACTCATCTTAGGTCATTATATCTCAGCAGCTGGAATACAGGTAGATCCAGTTAAAATTCATATACTTTTGTTAATACCTACTCCCACCACACAAACAGAGGCACGTAGATTTCTCGAATTTTCTGGTTATTATAGAAGATTTATAGAGCATTATTCTCAAATAGCTGCACCTCTATACGCACTAATAAGGAATGTTGATTTTAATTGGACAGATAAATGTGACCATGATTTTGAGGATCTGAAAAAGCTTCTATCAATAGCCCCAGTGCTAAGGGCCCCAAATTGGGATTTGCCATTCCAAATTTCATTTGATGCCTCAGACACAGCTATTGGAGTAGTCCTCAGGTAGGAAGAAGATAAAAAACTATATGCAATTTATTATATTAGCAAGAATCTATCTCCTGCTGAATTACACTATACTGTGACTGAGAGAGAATTTTTAGCTATAATACATGCTGTAAATAAATTTAGACATTATATAACTGGGTATCCTGTAGTTTTATATACAGATCACTCTGCCATAAAATTTTTAGTAAATAAACCTGTTACAAATGGTAGAGTAACAAGATGGTTGATTTTATTGCAGGAATTTGACATCACAATAAAGGATCGACCAGGAAAAGAGAATCCTGTAGCTGATTTTCTCTCACGAATGCAAAAACCAACAAACGCAACAGCAGTCGAAGATCAGTTCCTAGATGAACATTTGTTTGTTGTTACTGCTAGAACCCCATGGTATGTTGATGTTGCAAAGTATTTAGCAGTAGGTAAATTACCTAAGCATCTAACATCCAATGAACAAAAACAGATAGTCCAATGCAACACCCAATTCTCTTGGATTGGGGGTTACCTATTTCATACTGGAGCAGATATGCACATCAGGAGATGCGTCCGAGAAGACGAAATATTTGACATCCTGAAAGCATGCCACGATGGGCCATGTGGCGGACATTTTGTAGATCGCAGTACTGGTCACAAGGTTTTACAAACAGGCTATTACTGGCCTACAATTTTTAAAGATGCTAAAAATTTTGTACAAGCCTGTGATAGTTTCCAAAGGGCAGGATGCCCTGGACAGTCCGATGAAATTATTTTGAAACCACAGTTAGTAATTGAGCCATTTGAGCGTTGGGCGCTTGATTTTGTTGGTCCTATTAACCCAACATCAAATCAGAAAACATATATACTAGTTGCAACAGAGTGTGCTACTAAATGGGTTGAAGAAGAAGCACTTCCAAGAGCTACAGAGGAATCTATAATACAGTTCCTTTTCCAAATATTTGTGCGGTATGGCCTCCCTAGGGACGTAATTGCAGATGAAGGACCGCAATTTGTAGGTAATAAAATCGTTGCAACATTAAAAAACTACCACATTCAGCACAAAATCACGACCCCATACCACCCACAGGAAAATGGCCAGGTAGAGGGCATGAATAAGGTGATACAATCTATACTAACAAAAACAGTTGCATCACATCCACGTGACTGGGCTTTAAGATTGCCGGAAGCCTTGTGGGTGTACCGAACAACATGGAAAAATACCACTGGGTATTCACCATATCAATTAGTATTTGGAAAAAAACCCATCTTTCCAATAGAATTTGAAATTCAAACATTAAGAACAGCCTAGGAGGTGGGTTTGGACTTAAATGAAGCCCAGGTAATAATATTAGAGAAAATCAATGAGTTAGATGAAATTAGGCTCTCTGCTCTCCAACACACTGCATTAATTCAACAGCAGAGAGAAAAATGGCACGACTCCCTCATTAAAGAGAAGATCTTCCACGAAGGAGATTGGGCATTCCTATATGACTCCAGGTTTCAGGATTTCCTAGGAAAACTCCAGACACGATGGCTTGGACCTATGAGATACAAAAAGTGCATGAAAATTGCACCATCACATTAACTACCATTGATGGATCTGGACATTCTTTCAAAGCAAACGGTCATCGAGTACGACTTTACCATAAACCGCTTAATCAAGAATCCTTTTACCAGCAATTACGGGAAGATTCTACCATGCAGATTCTTGTTGAGGGAGATAACTCCTCCTCAGCACCCATCCACTGAATAATTCCTTTATTTTGAAACTTGTACATAAGATTTTCTTTTTACTTTGCTTGTTTTTTGTACATATTTTATTTCTCAAGCTATTCCTTTTAAGGAACAACTGCTATTCCTCTTACGGAACAGTAACCGTTCCTCTTAAGAAACATCGCGTTTGTGTGTTTCTTTTTGCTGTTCCTTTCAAAAGGAACAACATTTCTGTTGATTATTTTTTCTGTTCCTTTCAGAAGGAACAAAAGTTTTTCTGTTCCTTTCCAAAGGAACAACATTTTTTGCCGCGTGTTTTTTCTATTCCTTTCCAAAGGAACAACAGTTTTTGCCGCGTGTTTTTACTGTTCCCTTCCAAAGGAACAACAGTTTTTTTCGTCTGTTTTTTCTGTTCCTTTCCAAAGGAACAACATTTTTCCCGCTTTTTTTTGCTGTTCCTTTCAAAAGGAAAAGCATGTTTTTTTGCTGACTGTTTTTGCTGTCCCTTTTCAAAGGAACAACATTTCTGCAAATTGTTTTGCTGTTCCTTTCAAAAGGAATAGCATTTTTTTTTTCTATTGTTTCTGTTGTTCCTTTCAAAAGGAATAACATTTTCGTAGATTGTTTTTGTTGTTCCTCTTAAGGAACAACAACTATTCCATCTAAGGAACAACACTTTTAGAGTGCATTTTTCTTGTTTTAGAACAACATTTTGAAGATTTTTGTGAATTTTTCATGACTCTTTTAAAGGCAAACATACAATTTATGAAAGGACACAAAAATTAGAGGTTACTGGAATCAGCAAATCAAGAGAAATTGTAATTTTTAAGAAATTTTTTTGTAGTGATAAGAAAAGGAAAGGACACAACCATCTATATCACTTTGCTGTCTTTATTTTCACTAAAATTAATATGATCGGTTATCTTTATCATGTTGGTTCTTCCCTAAATCTTCATAACTCTCTTTGATTTTTATTTATTGAATAAGAATAAGGGCATACTTTCTCTATTGAGATGTTCAGACTTCTTCCACCATCCCTACTCTTAAGGAGTGTTGAGCCATCCTCTATACATAAATAGAGAAGTGCTACATAAAAAAATAAAAATAAAAAAATCTCTATATGATTACTAACAATCCTATGATATGGCAAATGGAGGATAGGGGGTCTCATCAAGAGCCAGCCTACCATGATCATAAGGGAGCAGTGAAGTGGCATTTCCATTATGGCCACCACACTAGGGATATGATCCAATGGAGAACTCAGAAAAATAAAAAGTCCTTGGAACAGGAGGTCTCATCACGAGCCGGCCTACCCACCTTTCACTCCTTCCTGGTAAATGGCATTGTGATTCATTTGGTCCCAAAGCTAGCACAGTGGCCTCCATCATGACATCACACAGCACTTCCCTAGGCATAAATAAAGGATAATGGTTCCAAGGGTGAGAAAGCAACTTTGTCAAGGTTATAGACACCTGTGGGTAACAGAGCTCTGCTGATAGTATTGGAGTCATATTTTTCACAAATCAATAGTAATGATAAACCCTTTTCTTATATCTTTATCTAATATCAAATGAGAGTATGCTCCTAAACCCTTTGTTCAGAACCTCTTATGCATGAAATTTATTTATAAATTGATCATAATGGTTTATGTGGATAATGATTGCATAAGTACTTTTTCACATCAGCTGTCCTTTTCCCTTATTTTCGAATCATTACATAAACATTTCCATATCTACTCACGATTTCAAAATATGCATTGATTTCAGTAATGCGATAATTTGTTGATCATATCATAAGTATGTATGCCTTTCCATGTTGTACAATCGTTATTCAGTACACTGCTCTTCTATTTGCCGGTCGAGGGCGACCTATCATCTTTCAGGGGGGGGGGGCGCGGATGCCTTTTAAATATGCCTACATGTGGGTCGAATCCCTATGTTCATCAAATTCTTGGAAACAACAAGAGTCTAATGGTATTGTGCCGATATAAAAAAGGTGTTGTTCCATTACCATTTATGTGTATTTGTGAAGAATTAACAGTGTGCAGACAGAATGGGAGGACGAGCAGTACGTAGTGAGCCACAGGTGCTAGCAGTTTCCAATGCTGCATGGGAAATTTTGGAGAGAGTAGGATGGATTACCTACCTCACACGACTGCATCAACCTCATGAAATAGTGGCCATTGAATTTTTGTAGAACTTGTAGGAAGGCTATTCCATGGTAAGAGGAAGGAAAATAGCAGTAACAGATGCAATAATCACCGAGGTATCTGGTCTACCAGCAGAAGGATCCATATGGACCCATAAAAAAGTTAAACTTCAAGAATCCATGAACATATTTTGGGACGAAGGGCAGACTTTGGCTGTCAAAGGAAAAGGAGTCCAGCCAGAAACTTTGGGAGAACCATGGAAAGAACTAGCGAAAGTAGTACAAAGCTACATTACATGTGATGGAAGAAAGGATGTGGTAAGACCACGCCACATTAAGTTATTAGCAGTATTAAAACAAAAATGTGCTATAAATTTGCCTGCATATTTAAATTTCTTATTGCATGATGCTGCCCAGAGCATAAGAAAATCCTGTCATATAGCGACGGTGGTAAGCCACCATTGCTTAATCCAATTAATAGTGAGTTACAACCTTGCCCAGTAGCAGACTAGTTGGGAAGAATTGATATTCTCAATTGACGAAGGAACAACCCTACCTGCCCCAAAATGTAAAAGAGTTACTAGAACAACAACAGAACCTTTAAAGTGTAGACAGTCCTCCAGGTTAAGGAGAAGTAGGGGAATGATAGGAAGTCTCCAGGGTAGCAGCAACTAACCCCTAGAATTGCCCAGTTCGGAAGATGAACAACCCCTGCAACTCGAAGAAGGAAGTCACCACACTGGTGAAGAAGAAGGGAATCAAGAAGAAGAAGAAAGTCACCACACTTGTGAAGAAGAAGGAAATCAGGAAGAAGAATAAAGTCACCACACCAATGGAGAAGAAGGAAGTCACCATACCAGTGAAGAAGAAAGAAGTCACCACACCAGTGAAGAGGAAGAAATTAATCGCACCAGTGAAGATGAAGGAGAGGAAGCAGAACCTCCCAAAACCTCCATTGCAAGTCCACCACAGAGTCCATTGTAGGAGGACCAATTGGCCCAAATTTTGGCCAATATGAGTGAATATATACAACCTCACAGTCCGCTTAACCTCAACATTGAGATAGACCAATTGTAGGAACAAGATGTTACCGACAAAGATACGGCCGAGGAAATGCCTGATGAAGAAAACCCTCAGGGAACAACAGAACCAACTAGGGTTACTTCCCCTGAGGAATGTAGCTAGGAGCATGGGAACACTAAGGAAGTGTCCCAAACAGAAAACATAGAAGCAAGCCTAGGCGAAGGCACGACCACTGGAGAGCAAACCCTAGCCGAGCAACCAAGTACAGAAAAAGGAACAGTTGTTCCTTCCAAGAAGAAGAAGAAGAAAAATGAACTTGAGAAGCTGTGCAGGGAATGGAAAAATCTCCAAAAACTAGTAAAACAACTCAGGCAGAGGGTTAGGGTTTTAAAAAAGGGGAAAGTCTCTAAAAGAACCCTAAAAACGAAGAATGCAGCCATCCAAACGGAACCCCATAATACAAGCGCCATGGAGACTCAAACCGAGCCCATATTCATTCAAGATAACAAGGAACAATAGGCAGTTTGTATGGATGTGGTTGCCCAAATTGAAAATATACAGGTCTATGAAAAAGATGTTCAGACCTAGCAGTATGGCCAACAAAGAGACACAAACTGTAGGCACTCGACATTGTAATAAGGAAACCCAGGTAGATCTTCAACCCAAAAACGTTTTGATAAAAGACCCTGGTATAGCAAAACTCCAAGAGGATCTCGCACAGGCTCAGAGGGCTAGAGAAAAGCTCGAAGAAGAGACTATTCCCAAAAATAAATACCAACAGTTACAGCAGCAATTAAAGGACATCAATGTATCAGAGGTAGAAGCTTTCGATAGATGTCGAAAGACAGAAGAGGAAGTTGAAAAGGTAAGGAATAGATTAAAAACGGTTAGGAATTAGATGGATACTCTCTGTTCTTTATACAAATATTTCCTAGCATGTAGGTGCCCTGCCAAAAATTATGCTTTGTTTTTATTAGAAAGATATTTGCAGTTAAAAATTAAGGCTGTTAAGGTAGGAAAACCTATATAATTAGAAACTGTAGGTGATTTTATAAGATGTTGCAAACTCTATAGAGTAAAAGTCTAGCGTCTACTCTGTGAATTTTATTTGCGCAATTTTATATTAGCTGAGGAAATGGAGACAAATCCCAACCCTTTTGTGGGTGATATCCAATTTCAAGCATTCATTTCCTTTGTTTTTAACCAGTTAAAATGGCTCAAGGCCTATAACACTTTTCAGAGCCAAGAAAATGGGTTAGACCTTTGGGTTAGGGGTGAATCGAGACACCCATTACAATTGTGGGCTAGGCAGAAAAGCTTAATGACAAAGGACGGTGTGATACAAACATTGGGACCCATACACAAAGCAATTATCCTAGATGGGGTAGAATATTTTCTATTCATCAGAGACCAGGCCATAGTAGCAGCTAAACTCCGATGGAAGATTTCCAATTGTAATATTCAAGACAGAGAGCCATTCAATTACAAAAATTTTGAGTTAGCTGCCAACCGCCTGGTTATCTATAGTAACCTCATCTTGAGAGAAGGCCCGTATTGGCTAGGTTGTAGATATCGCAACCCTGTTATCTGGTATCCTGCAGTAGACTATAAGGCCAAATATGAATTACCTAAAGGACCTATAGAGCATATCTTTGAAGCTTTAGCTGCAAATCATGGTTTTAGACCTCTTAATTAAAAACCCTCTCCAGCATGGTTGACTTCGGTTGGACTTCAGTGGCAGAAGTTTGGAGGAGTTAATGAGACAGATAGTGGAGTTGTGTTCTGTTTATTTTAGTTGAACTGATTGAGATTAGTTTAACTAGCTAATCAATTAATTATGAGTGGAGTGAATTAAATATTATTTAATTCATTAATTAGTAACTCATTATTCAACTCAAGAACACATCAGTTCACTACAGTGCATGATCAGTTCAGTGGAGACCAGTGAAAGAGGTAGATGAAAGGGTGGAGTTAGCTATCAGTTGTGACTATACTGTTGCTATTTGCAACACACGGATAGGTGGAGTAAGCCCATGAGGATTGCGCAGTTCAGGCTGGTGGTTTATCTATATAAAGAGGCCATCCCATAGCATTGAAACACGCAATAGAGGCAAGGCAATTAGCGGTGAGTTTTGAACCAGTAACCTGTTCAAAACTGAGCTAGATTGTGAGTAACTTCATGAGAAAGTACTGAGTACTTGTGAGGAGTATTGTACTGAGTTTGTTACTTGATTTCTCCATTATAATATACACAATAGCTGCGGGGTTTTTCAGCTATAAGCTTTCCCCATACATACTGTGTTAATGTGTATGATGATTTGATGTGTTATCGCTTGATTTTATTTCCGCATGTGTGATGATCTGAGTTGATCTGAGTGGAAGAGATTATGTGTTGCATATAAATTCGAATTGTATGTGATCAGGATAATCTCGGTGGATAATTAATCATTATTCAGCAAATTTCTACATGGTATCGGAGCTATTGAAGCAGAGATTGATCATCACAGTGATTACAAACTTATTTCGGTAGACAGAGTCTGCATGCGGGCCAGGTAGCCTCCGGATTCATCTTTCTTCGGAAAGTGAAAGGTCTGGTAAACGCCCCTTGTAGTCGATCTCTGTGCTAGAAATAATTTGTTCTCACGATCTAGAGCGGTTGAGCTTTGAGGTGGAATTCGAAGTTTTGCAGCAGTTTTGTTTTCTTGGTGCCAGTGTTGAAAATGTCTTTCAACGGTTTGCGACTCGAATATGCTCTTGAAGGCAATTCGAATTATGTTGCATGGAAGGATCGCATGGAGGTAGTATTAGAAGATAATGGTCTGAAGGAGTTCATAGATACGGATGTCCAAAAGCCCACTAATGCAGCTGAAGTCGATGCATGGCAAAAGAAGATGGCGAAGTGTCGAAGGATCCTGTTGGAGGGCGTCAAGGATCATATTGTATCCAGCCTGCATGGAAAGGCTTCTCCATTTCTAATGTGGAAAGCTTTGATGGATCTATTCCAGAGTAAGAGTGACCAAAGGAAGCTGGCGCTCAAAGATAAGCTCGGGAACATCAAGATGGAGAAAGGCGACAGTATCACCAAATACCTCACGAAGTTCACTCAATGCAGAGATGAGCTGGGAAGTGTGGGGGTGACTGTCGAAGACGAGGACATGGTCGACCTGGCTCTCCTTGGTCTTCCGAAGGCTTGGAACTCATATCAAGATAGTGTCAATGGTCGGGAGAAGCTGCCGGGATGGGAGCGCCTTTGGGCGGATCTCATGCAGGAGGAGATAAGGAGGACTACTCGAGATGGATCTTCATCAAAGGGAGCTGATGAAGAAAACTGCGCTTTGGTGGCCAAAGCAAAGAAAGGGAAGGGTAATAAAACCTCTCATTCTGGTGCAAAGGGCAAGAAGCAGGATATGGCGAAAGTGAAGTGTTTTCACTGCCATGATCACGGACATTATGCTACCAATTGTCCAAAGAAAAAGAAGAACAAGCAAGCGGGAAGATCTGCAGATGGAGAAGCTTTGGCTTCACAGTTCGAGCTTGACTTTTCACTGATCGCATGCTTGGTTTCAAGTGTGATGGGATCGGTATGGTTCTTGGACAACGGTGCGTCATTTCATATGACGGGAGATCGGGATTTGTTCTCAGATCTGGAGGACAAAAATTTGGGTGTGCACATCGAGATGGGCGATGATGGTAGATACAGTGCAACTGGTATCGGTACCATATCCTTTCAGAGGGAGTCTGGTAAACCCTTTGTATTGAAGGATGTCATGCATGTACCTGGATTGAAGAAGAACTTGATCTCTGTGGCGATGTTGGAGGATAAGGGGTATGATGTGGTCTTCAGCGAAGGAAAAGCCTTCTTGCGCAGTAAGACTACTGGAGAGACCCGGAAGATAGGGGTTCGAACCAAGAACCTTTATCAGTTGCAGGTAGATGGCTGCGCAGCAATGGCATGCAAGGCGGGAGAAGTGGTGAGCCGGGATGATGAGGGCGAACTGTGGCACAGGAGATTGGGCCACCTTCACAATGGAGCTTTGAAGATCCTGCAGCAGATTTCTACTGGGCTTCCTAAGGGCACTCTTGCGTAGTCAGATCAGTGCAAGGGGTGTACTTTAGGGAAGTATGTGAAAGCCACCTTTCACGAGAAGGATAGTCGTGCCACGACGATCCTTGAGAGAGTTCACACAAACGTGTGTGGTCCTTTCTCAGTTGCTTCGACAGCAAAGCACAAGTATTATGTGATCTTTGTTGATGATTTCTCTCGAAAGTGCTAGATCTTCTTCATGCAGAATAAGAGCGATACATTCGCGAAGTTCTGTGAGTTTAAAGCACTGGTCGAGAAGGAGTCGGGGAAGAAGGTGATTGCTCTAAGGAGTGATAACGGTGGTGAATTCATCTCGGCTGAATTCAAGGAGTTCTGCAGCGCAGAAGGGGTTCGGAGAGAGCTCATCGCACCCCATAACCCACAGCAGAACGGGGTGGCTGAGCGGAAGAACAGAACGATCGTGGGTGCTGCACGGGCGATGTTGCATGATCAGGGCCTACCCCTTCACTTGTGGGCTGAGGCATGCAATACAGCAGTGTATGTGCGGAACTGTTGTCCTCACAAGGTTCTTGGCATGAGTACACCAGAGGAGGCTTATTCTGGCAAGAGGCCTGATATTTCCCATTTGTGGATTTTTGGTTCTCCTGTCTACATGCATGTGACGAAGGATGCGAGAAGGAAGCTGGATCCAACTGCTGAGGTTGGAATATTTGTGAGGTACACTGATACACCTCACAACTACCGGGTGTATTTTTCAGACAGTCGCAAGACTGTTGTGCGACGGGATATAAAATTTCAGGAGGAGAAAGCCATGCAGTGTTTGCTTGAGAGGGAGCTACACTTGCATGCAGATGAGGAGCTGTTAGTTCCTAAGGAGGAGCTTCCGGATGTGGATCAGCCACAAGAGGAGGTTCGGGAGGTGGAAGAAACCACCCAGGCAGCGCCAACCATCAGAGGGCGCATGCGCACTACAGAAGCTGAGCGACTGGCTCGGGATGCAGAGAAGGTTGTAGGACCACCTACAGCACAGCACAGACAAAGACAGTCACCGGATCGGTACACTGGATACATGGCTCTTGTGAGTCAATGTGTTGTGACGGAGCCATCCTCTTTTGAGGAAGCTGTGGAGGAACCCGCATGGGTTGATGCCATGATCGAGGAATATGATTCGATCGTCAGGAACAGTGCATGGGAGATTGTCCCAAGACCGGTGGGGAAATCAGTGGTGGGTTCGCGATGGATCTACAAGGTGAAGTAGGCAGTTGACGGGAGTGTGGAGAAGTACAAGGCGAGATTTGTCGCCCGTGGCTTTTCACAGATCGAGGGGATCGATTATGAGGAGACCTTTGCACCTGTCGCAAGGTACTCTTCCATACGGACGATCCTTGCTCTCTCAGCGCAGATGGGGTGGCACATTCATCGGATGGATGTGAAGACTGCGTTCCTCAATGGAGTTATTGAGGAGGAGGTGTACATAGAGCAGCCTGAAGGTTTTGAGATCTTCAGCAGTGAGTCGCATGTGTGCCGACTCAAGAGAGCACTGTACGGGCTAAAGCAAGCACCTCGTGCTTGGTACACTCGGATAGACAACTACTTCACCGGGCTTGGATTCTCCAAGAGTGAGGTGGATCCTAACCTGTACCAGATTGTGGTGGAGGGGAAGCTGTTGATCATCGTACTGTATGTAGATGATCTGATTTTGACAGGCGATGAGCAGTTGATACTTTCATGCAAGGAGGATCTTGCACGAGAGTTTGAGATGAAGGACTTGGGCATCCTTCATTATTTCCTGAGATTGGAGATTTGGCAGCGCAGCGGAGGACTGTTTGTTTCTCAGGGCAAGTATGCCCGGGAGATTCTGGAGAGGTTCAACATGCAAGGCTGCAAGCCTGTTGACACTCCTCTTCCTGGTGGTTGGAGGAAGGAGAATGCTACTTCAACGGAGGTAGTGGATGCCACTGTCTATCGACAGTTGGTGGGGTCGCTTATGTATCTGGTCAATACACGACCCGATATATGCTATGCAGTTAACCAGATTTCGCAAGCTATGGTTAAGCCTACCAAGCTCTTTTGGAAGGCGGGCAAGCATGTATTGCGCTATATCAGAGGCACATCGGGATATGGTCTATGGTACAGACAGGAGGATGGAGTGAAGCTTTCTGGCTTCACTGATGCAGATTGGGCGGGGAGTCCAACGGACCGGAAGAGCACTTCTGGAGGAGTTTTCAGCATTGGGTCGACAGCAGTTTCCTGGTACAGCAGGAAGCAGAGATCCGTGGCACTCGGTTCAGCAGAGGCCGAGTACATGGCAGCAAGCTTGGCTGCATGTGAGGCTATTTGGATGAGGAAGATCCTCGCAGGTTTGTTCAGGTTGCATTTGGAGCCTACGGTGATCTACTGTGATAACCAGAGCTGCATCAAGCTCTCGGCTAATCCAGTATTTCATGATAGGTCCAAACATATCGACATCAGGTACCATCATATCAGAGATTGTGTTCAGCGGAGAATCATGATGCTTTCATATGTTCCCACGGAGGATCGGGATGCCGACATCCTGACGAAGGCGCTCACCAGGAGCAAGTTCGAATTCCACAGAGGCAGGATAGGGGTTGCAGATAATCCATATCTTGCTGAGAGGGAGTGTTGAAAATGCGGCAAGATGATGGAGCTTAGTGAAATGAAGTCGCCTTCACTAAGTGGGCCCGCAGGCAAATTCTGGCGCAAAATCTATTTTTAGACTATGTCTATTTTTAGACATATGGAGCATGGTTCGGGGATTCCAGTTTGAGATTCTTGGAGCATTGGTAATGTTGGTAAAAATAGATGAGACTCTATTTTTTAGGTCGAAGAGGTCGAAGGCTATTTTTAGACTGCCTCTCCTAAAAATAGGGAAGTCAAATATTATTTACCCTTAATAATATTTAGACTATAAACTTCAGTTTACTCTCTTGGAGCACTTCGGTTCGAGCTACAGAAGTG